>VYZW01041624.1:6976-45232 GCA_013401315.1 Balaeniceps rex
CCCTTTCACAGGTTTAAAAAAAGACTGTTCAATGCTAAATTGTTTTCCAAATTGGCAACAGAGGCAGTATGCCTGGTAGGCATGAAGAGGCACAAGTACAGAGGAGCTGAGAATACTGGCTTTGCATATTTCTCCTCACATACCAGACTGTTTAAATCTGAAAGTGTACATTGGCCTTGAAGTGTATCTTCAAGAAAGCTCTTAACAAAGCTCCTTGTTCCGCATAACAATGTCTGGGAGCTTGCTATTCTACATTTAGAGAACATAGTACTTTTTTGTTTAGTTTTGTTTTCAGTAGAGGATAATAGTTTCAAGATAAATGTTACTGTGTATAAACTCAACACAAAATGGACCCTAAAGAAACTCTACAGTCTTACAGTCAACTCCATAGTGTTCCTTCTGAATTTGACCTGTACCAAGGACTGGATCTCTTATGTGAATGCTTTGAATGTTGCGAGTGGACACAATACTACCTCTTCCCCTTCCTTATCATTACTGATTATACTTGGGCAAGTCCCTTCACCTTTCAGTGGTTTGGATTTTCCCCTTCCTAAAATTACAGTAGTGATTATAATTTTATTTTTTTATGAGGTAAAAACATGATAACAAATTGTTGGCAAGGTTACTGCAGGGCTTGGGCAGAAAGCTGTAGTTCGTACTTCCTTAAGAATGCCCTCAGTTCTTGCAGAAGTAATAGCTATATCTTTCAGCCTAAGCCCCACAGCAACATTGCCATCTTTTCTCTCATATTCCCTTAAATCTCCCTCCTTCCTCCTGCCCTGCTCGACCTGTGCTACTTGGGCAGTCAGTCCACTTCCCAAAATCCTTAATCAGTCCTCACTAGAGATGCCAACAGTAATAGATCAGTGCTATTGCCAGTGCTGGGCCAGGACCTTTAATACAGATGCCGCTAGAGAGACACCAATGAAGATTAACTACTATTTGTTATTTTTAAAGGAAGTCGTTTAGCTCTTTAAAAAGAGAGTAGGGATTGCTCCAAACAGCTAAAAGACTTATTCCTTCAATGTAACAAATGCCAGTTTATCTCGATTGCTGTTACTGCGGAAGCTGTGCCTTGTGTCAAAGGGATCAGTGTAGCAGAGCCACAGTGATGGAGATGTAGAAAAGGTAGAAACTATGTCTGGGATTCACAGTGCTTGAGGAACTGACCTAGGCTGCCAAAAAACCACATCTGTATGAGATGAGGAAAAGGAATAAGCAAAGGAGGTAGGGAGAGAGGTAAACAGGGTGGCACAAATGCAAAGTGAAGGCCATGCAGGTCCTCTGGAGCCCAAGTCTGAAAGCTCCTTCACACAGGATGTCTCTGTAGATTAACTTGACTTTGCTGAGGAGATCCCTGGAGATACCAATATATGTAGAGGACATAACATTTAAATCAAATTCACAGGAACCTAATGGGTCATGTTGCAATGTCTAGATGAAGTCAAGGCACTCTGGTATGCTGAGCAGCAGTCCTCATCAAAGTGCAGTAAAGCAGAGCCTGATCTTCAAGTTCTGGAGTTAGCCAAACACTGTAACACCAGTTGGACCATGTTGAACATGGCACTTCTGATTTTAGGTTTATCTACGTTCAGAGATATGTCTAATTGTGCAGAGTCACCTCAGCATCCCCTTCGGCACAGCTGTGCCATTAATGCTGCATTGTAGAACCTGTGACAACAGATTTATCCTAGTATGTGTCCACCTACTTAGCTGCTTTCATAGCCAGGAGAGAACTCACAGAGAACATGACAAAACCAGGCTCAGTCTAGACACAACATTTTCAATGTTTAATTATTCTATGAGCTATTTCTTTTTAAAGCAGTGAAATAATTTTTATGTTCAGTGTCCCTTAGCCCAGATGCACCTTGCAGCATCAAAACACCCAAGAGATGTCTGCATATTTATTTTTCTGCCTTAGAAAAATCTGCATATAGTAAAAAACATTTTGAAAACATCCTGGTAGCAATAATATTTCATCACTCTCCACCCACAATCTATTGAGACTGAATGTTTGCTTCCTCTGAGCCACCTCATTGCCTCTAAACCTATTCATGTGCCTCTAAAAAGGCTTTTGCTGCACTCTGCAAATCACCAAGCTCAGGTTAGGTAGGAGAAATTCCTCCACTGGTAAATGGACTGATTATAGTGGTACCCTGGTGTGGTTTTCATCTGGTTTTTAATCACGTGGTAGTCCCACAATCCTACTGCATATTTCTTCTCCCCATCCTTGTATGCACAAACTTAATCCTTGGAGATAGCCTAGCCTCCAAAAGTTGGGAGTCTGAAATGTGTGTCTTTTACAGAAGGAATAATTACTTACATGTAAAGTGTGGTTCTCTGAAGATATATCTCAAAATTACCCCTCGCCCACATACTCACCTTCCCACAGAGCTGAGATTTCTCTGCATTTTATGAGCTTTAAAAATAGGGTGTCCCTCACCCCCCANTGCAGACAAAGCAGACTTTTGGAGAATTCAAGGTAGCTGAAACATCTGAGCAGGTGTGGTGTGAAACTCTGCTTGCTGTGAACACTGACTTACAACTTTGAGCTCAGAGGCATCCCACTGAGTCTCTGTTCAGGTGAACAAAATCCCACTTCTTCCAAGAATGTTACAGGCTGGTTCATCAACTGGGACCAAAAGGCATGGCCCCATTTATTTGAATGGAGCTGTGCTAATTTACATCGATTAAAAATCTGTTTTTAAAGGATAATCTGCAGTAAAGCCCTACAGTGGGTAAGTAACTGTCTCTAAACATGGCCCTTATGGTACTTATTTTCTGTTAATTTGATTTTGTAACTTTTCTGTATATTTTTACGTAGCAAGTTAAAATTTATATGACTGCAAGGGGGAAGATATACCTGGGGCTCATTGTTACAGTGAAAGTGAGAGAGTAGGAGCAACGGAGATTTATCTTTCTCCTTGCTGATTGCACAAGGCAATGTGGATCATGAGAATTAATTCTTTATATTTAGCATAGCTTCTTTGTTGCCCACCCCCCCAAAAGTAATACAGAGTTTCAAATTTTATCTTTACATTTCTATCTTAATTCCTGCCTCAGTTCTCTGCACTGTACTTGGAGGGGTGTGTTTTAATATTATTTCCAAAAATAGTTTATGCATGATATTCATGTTAATGATAACAATATTATTGCTAATCATTCAGTAACTAAAGCGCATAGCTTCTTGGTTTTTAGTAGTTTCACGGCTACATGCTTGTTATAAATTTCTGGATGCGGCTTAGCAAAACATGCCAGGAGAGCAGAAGGGCAGACGGCCCTTTACCCTTATTAATATTGTTGTTGTTTTTCCTGTAGGGACTGGTTCTTATATCGCTAGTCTTGATCTTTTTGTAAAGTAAGTAGGTACTTGCTACTATTTTAACTTTTATGTCTGCAGAACATCCTTTTAAGAATCAGTTATGTACACTGGAATAATTATTTACTCTTAGTTAACATGCTAGTTTTATTCATGGCTATTGATGATCTTTTACTGGTTGTCTGTTCTTTTATTTTAAATCCAGGGCTGGCAAAATTTCTTTGCCTGCAGTTGCTTGAGAGAAACGTATACACCTAATTGAACCCCTTGGCTTTAGTCGATAGCCTGTAAATGTCCATCTTGCTCAAACAGCAGTACAGGATTTTCCAGGCTAGCAGGCTGGTCTGGTATTCAGAGTCTAGCTTTATTCACTCAGTTCAATTATCATTTGTCCCAAGAGAAAGGTGAAGATACCTTGTAGTGAAGTATGCTGCAAGTAATGCTGTAAGCTGATTCACCCTCCAGGTGTTTAGTTATCAGCCAGAGATCATGTTATCAAATATACACTGTTGAGTTGATTTATTTAAATAGAAGTATCATATTACAATTATTAAAATATTCAGACAATCACAAGATAAATGCAGGAAGCCTAACCTGATAGCTGACGCAATACCTGGTATTCAGCTCTGTATTCCTACTTGGCCTTACGGATAGCAAGACATGATCAGTCAGAAAGGGAGAAGATGCATGTGTTTCATTAATGGATCATCATACTGAAGCGTGTCATTCAAATTCACTTAGGAAACAGGTCCAGGTATGTGAGATGCAATAACAAAGTAATCATGTGTAGTATTGACTGATGTTGAAAGGCTTAAATGCATAGAATTGCAATTCTACATGGTATAATAGAAATTACGTAAAAATACTATGCTAAAGATAGACCCAAGTGGGTATATTTGTATAGGTATTCCATAGAGCCCTCACGGTTTCCAGCCCGCAGAGTTTGTGCTGGTGTCATAGAGTTTATCATGAAGAGAGCTCACCTGGGCAGGAGTACTAACGACATGGTACTCTTGTTGACCATTGTGACGCTAGTCTAAGTAGTGCCACCAAATGTTGTCTCCATCAAGGAATGAGAAGAAAAGCCTTAGCTGTTAGACCCCGTCATCTTTTCTAATCACTTCAAGCACTTAGTTCAGAGAACTGTTTTGCTAAATTTACATAAATGGATCCTTGTATCCTAGTCCCATTTTCATATCCTGGCTGATTTTTTTACGGTGTTCTTGGAGATGGCAGGCAGCGTGCACACACCGGCAAGCCAGCTGTGCTGCATGGGGCACTCCAGAAAGTTTAGGAGGGAGCAAGATCCTAACAGCTGTGCTCAGCCTCCAGGTTTAAACGTCAGAGGGAGACGAGTGAGTGAGAATCTGCAGTTGATTGCCAGCGACCTGTGTGGATGGAGAGGCTTCTGGGAGTTCATAACCACTATTTTAAGTTCTGCTTAATGAAGGGAAAATTAGTTGTCCATATGTAAAGCCAGAGGTGCCTCCGTGCAGCACAAGGCAGGTGTGGCAGGTTGGCCTTGGCTGAGGGCCAGGCACCCACCCAGCCGCTCTCTCACTCCACCTCCTCAACAGGACCGGGGGACAAAATAAGAGGAAAAAGCGCGTGGGTCAAGATAAAGACAGGGAGATCTCTTACCAATCACCCTCACGGGGAAAAAAGACTCAACTCGGGGAAAATTAATTTAATGTATTGCTCGGGCACCAGGAGCACCTCCTCTTCCTCCCTAGACCTGGGCATGTGCTGGGCTGTTTCTCACACTTTTTTCCTCATTCCTCACTGCCTCTGTGGCATTTTGCCCTTTCGTAAATACATTTTTCCAGAGGTGCCACTGGTGTTGCTGAGGGGCTCAGCTGTGCCCTGCGGTGGGGCCGTGGCAGAGCCGGCTGGAACCGGCTGTGTCCGGCACGGGGCAGCCCCAGCCTCTCCTCACAGAGGAGCTCCCGCAGCCAGCACCCGGACATGCACACCTGGTGCAGCAGGATTTCTGGGTTGTGGTCTTGAGTCTGGTACGTTTCTGGAGGATTTTGGTGTCGACGGCTGTGGAGAGGGAGCCCCAGTGGCTGCGCCTCGGCTTCCTGATGCCCGAGGGGCCAGGTAAACTCCAGAGGGTCCTGTCATGGACCCATCTGTGTGGGTATGGGGGGTTTATAGTGCAGTTTGGAGTTAAGAAGCTGGATAAGCCATTGAATAGGTATCTGGCTCTGTTAGTTTATTCTTTCCCCATGAGGAAACGTCTTTCCCTGTGTCTTTCCATAACCTTGTCCTTCAGTGGCCTTGGAGTCACGACCGCACACCCATGGGTTTTCGTGGACAAAGTGTTTTGTCTGTTGCCTAAATGACATGAAGTGGTTCTCACGGACCTGCCAAAATATGATCTGGAAATCATAATCTTATTATGATACGCTCATATTGGTGCTGTTTCATTTTGATCTACTTATGTGGTCTCTACAGTCTTTGTTTCATCTGGACATTACAGTGTGGCCTACATAAATGCCTACTAAATTTATTTTACCACTGGCTTTAGCGGAATACCATCCCACACAGCTGACATGCTGTGCTCATCGACGTGATCGTGTAATAAGCTCAGAAAAACTACAGAAATTACTAGTTTGCTTACTTAGTACATGTGTGCTTTCATAGACCAGGAGCTGTATTCCTCCCATGTGCTCTGCAGTGCCTTTGGCTTGGCATGGTTTTGTTGCACCAGGGAGTTTGTATGTATGTGCTTTCTTAGCAAAGTCTGAGAATTCGCCCCCAGTACACATTACTGTGGTGGCAGCAGCATGTCTTTGCTTGGCTTGGTCAGATGTTTGGCGGGCAGCAGGTTGCTGGCAGAGTTGAGCTTGGCCCTGTGCTGGAAAGATTTTAAGGCTCAGGCTGAAAGTTGCAGGTAGAGAGATTGCCTCTGTCCGTAAACACGTAAGTCTGAATCTGGGTTCAGTCAATAAGTATCGCCTCACTAGGTTAAGCTCCTGCACAGGGATGTAAGAGGAGAGGCATTCCCTTGACGAGGTATGCCCTGTCCACTGCCTCGCTAGCAATCCAGCCTGAGGTTCGAAGAGCAGAGACAAATGGATGACAGAATCTCTCTCCATCCTGCACAGTTGCTCCTACTCATGGATCATGATTTTCTGAGGAAGAGACCTTGGCTTTGTCCAAACACAGCAACTTTTTACTTTAGTAAAAATTTTTGAAGACATAAAGGGGGGAGCTAAAGGACCTGAAATATAAAGTATTAAATACAAAATAATTTAGCGATAACATACATCTTTGTGTAGTCTTTTTTTACCAAAAATTAATGTGTCCATCACCTATGATAGTCTTTCAGATAGCATTAGCAGTAGTATAAACTGCATAAAAAAGGAAGTGAATTCAAATGGCCAGAGTTGCTGTTGCTCCAAAAATTATCTTTCTTGAAAACTAAATAAAAAAGACATACAGAATAGCAAAATAAAAATTTCTTGGCTAGAGGTAATTCTTGCTTGCAGCCTCACAGCTGAAGAATTACAGAGACTGCAGATAGTCTTAGCCACTCAGAGACTGCAAGTTTGCATGAGAGCCAGGCTGCTTTAAATTGTTGCTTTTCAAAGCTTCTCTCCTGGCCCACAGCTGCCAAAGACACAGGCTTAGCAGCCTAAGCCAGATTCTCATTAGAGAAAAGGGGTAACAGTAAGAAGAGTCGTTTACAGAAGGAAAAGGATACACATCAGGGAGAGGACAATATCAGGAATTAAAAATCCATTTACCTGGCAGTATGTGGGTTGCTCAAGATGATGGAGATAATATTTCTGATTATTTCTTCTTTATTTCCGTGTCTGGTCAGGACTTCTTCAAATATCAGGTCAATGAGATCCGGATAGTGTCATACTATCTCTGGAGCTCTTGAGGATGACAAGTCAGGAGAAGCAGCAAACTGTTTTGAGTTCATCTTTATATGGGTGCCTAACAAAAATCTTTTATAGCTACCAAAAGGGATTGGTAAATAACTAACTACCACCACTATATTTTTTAAAGAATCTATTTCTAATCTTGTCATATCATCTTTGCTCCACTGATTTTCTAGTTCATTCTCCTTTTGCTTTCTACTCATAATCAGAACACAGTTCTTGGTAATATTAGCAATATTTATTTGGATAAATTTAGACCTAATAGTCTTTTTTTATGAAAAATTTGACAACATTCATCATCACTGGTAACTGACCCTTTATGAGCTTTTATCCGTGCAAGAGCAGTGATGCTCAGGATCCCTTGAGCCCCAGTTGTGCAAATGTACAAAGAATGAAATTATAACCTTACTGAAGCCAGTGCGAAAACACCTTCTTCAAAGGCAGGGATAAATGATCACTATTTTGGGAAATGCTGGACATCCATAAATATAAGTGCATATATCATGTCTCTTTTTATACATCACCTTGAGAACTACGACACTATCTATTAAAAGAGACTACAGTACCTGTTATCCCTCATGGGATTTCTCCCTTTCCAGCTCCCATTACAGTGCCTTTTAGTAAATTTTGGAATCTGGTAAATTTCTTACTCTTAGAAGTACTTTAAGACTTAGAAGTCTTAAATTTCTTACTCTTTGTAATGTATTCAGCAAAGGAACCATATTTAGCTGGCCTCCGTAGTATAGTTACTCCAAGTAAATGTGTGGGCTAAATGAATTGTCAGGCATCAAATAACAAAGAAGCATGCACTTAAACACTGTGGATTTCATACAAATAAATGAGTATGCACTATTCGTTCTTGTACAGTGTGAACACAGCTTTCCTATATTTCTAAGATTTTTTACAAAGCTTCATGATGGTCTTAATTATTCAGTACCTATTACGAGCCTCCAAGAGTGGAACAAGAAGCACATTTCCTAGAAATGAAACATGGAAGTGTTCTCTAAGCTATTTTAATGCTAATTCTTGTAGACTTTTTCAGAGCTTGAGCTTTAAACACCACAACTGTGAAAAGATCAGACCAAATTGAGAAATGTATTTTGGCCATAGAGACGAAATTGTGAATTGGCATTTAATCGTGGAAAGTGATTCTGTAGCAGGTCGGTTTAGATTTTTCAACTGGTGTGAGTCAGTGAGCTTTTATGGTAACAAAATTGCACAGTAGGCTTTAATTGTGCATAATTATTGCACTGCATGGTGCAGAGTACTATATTCTAGGCATTCAACTGCATTCTGTTAAATTTTTTTATTGAACTCTGAAGAATTGTACCTGATGGTATTTGATATATGCTTGTTTAATCTGCTTGTGCTTTTTTGTCTTAGGAAAATGAAAATAATTATAATAGAATATTTTTTCCTTTTTTTTTTTTCCAATTTCCAGACAACTAATTATACTGTTTGAGCTACCTGTGGGCATCTGCTAAAATTAACTGGAG
Organism: Balaeniceps rex; assembly: GCA_013401315.1. Lineage (NCBI taxonomy): Eukaryota > Metazoa > Chordata > Aves > Pelecaniformes > Balaenicipitidae > Balaeniceps > Balaeniceps rex. The sequence continues at coordinate 15,685 of VYZW01041624.1, forward strand.
TTTTATTTCTGATTTCAGCTGCAAGAATCTTATGAAAGGTTTTTGGGGTTTAGGAGTGTAACTTTAAATAATACAGGGTTCAGGGTTTTTTACATTCATCTGTGCATTCTTAAGGCTCAATGATACTTGGTGGACTTTCATCTTGTTACTTCAGTAATCTGTAGCTCTTTCCAATTTGATTATTTTTCTTTCCTGAGTATTTTATGTCTGCTGGATCTGAACAGTGCATCCAGCTAAAACACAGCCTGTGATTCAGGTTTAGGAAAATTTTATTTCCTCCTCTGTAAGTAAGTAAAACATTTTTATCACTGTGGACCTAATGATTTGTGAATTCCTGTTGTACTTTGTTTTTTTTCCTGCTAAGCTTTCAAGTTGTCAGGAGTGATCTGATTGTTTCCCATCTTTTCACCAATAATGGAACGCAGGCCAGCACTCTGCTGCTCTCGTGAATTCAGTATCACAGCTCTCAGTCATCAAAAAGCCTTTATGATGTTTCTGGGATGTGACATTTCTGTGGAAAAACAGCTTTGGGTTCGGGCCTTGGGTTTTTTGGGGTGATGAAAAAATAGAGTCTGATATTATTGTAATTACTCTACAAGAGTCTGTCGTTCTCTTTCCCTGCCAGGGATGAAAGTACTGTATAACAAACAGTAGCTCTAGCAGATCTTTTTCCTATCTGTATTGATGAACTTGCCGTTGTTATAAAGTAGATAACAAACCTTACAATAGTCCTCTTTCTTGTTAGCATCTTCCAGCACAGCAACTTCTGTAGCTGGCCTCAAAGAACAAACCCCAGGAAGAACGAATTTTGATTGCACCACTGCAAAGCCTTTTTTGTTCTTCTTGCTTGTATAGTAAAAATGAAGTCGCAGGAAGAAGCTTCATTTTTTTAATCATCTATTCTGTATTATTCCAAGACATTCTGAAGAATATTGTTACAGGTGGGGTTAAGCCAGGCAGGGATTTTTTTCCCTCTTCCAGCCTATTTACCTACACTTATACCTGGTGAGCTATATAATTCAAAAGGAACACATGAAAATTTCTTTAATGGCTTTACAGTTCTTTCCATAAGAATGTGTGCATTCGGGAACAATGCAGGATCGTTGGCATCCCACCCTACTCTGAATTGTTGAATTTTACCAGGGAGGTGAGCAGTGTCTCTAGCTTTTATCATTTCTGCTTCACTACTTATATCAATGGGAAGTAACTGTACGAACACAAAGTCCTGTCTGACGCCTGCCCTCCTACGGTGCTCTCAGCCAAGAGTAGCTGTTGATAGGAACTGTGAAAGGAAACATTTAAACATATTTTAAGACCGTTCTCTTCTTTATAGGCACTAGCTGTTAAGTGGGGTCTGATCCTCAGTTAAATAAGGTCATTTTACAATGTGGCAGGTTTAAATGTTTATGTACTTCAAAAGCCACTGCACTTCCACAGATAATCAAGTCTTTGACGATGTACCATAGAACAGCATCAACTGCAATACTTCGGTCTGGTTTTTTTGTTTTGTTTCATTTTGTTTTTTAAAAAAAAGGTTGGTGTGTTTTGTTGTTTTTTTGTTCTTTTTCCTTGCTTTAGTTTTTAAGGGACAGGAGGAGGAATGAGCAACAATAAAAAGGAAGAAATTCTTACTTATTATCTTATTGTCTTAGAAGACAATCCGGATGTAGTCCCAGATTATACATCTGCCCCTCTAATGTACATCTGAAATAATACTAATACCAAATCAGACATCTGTGTGCTAGATGTGTTCAGCTGCTTGCGAGTGTGCTGCTGCTGCTGCATCTGCAGAGAACAGCCTGAGCTTCCTCCTGTGCTTAGCAAGGAATGGCAAGAGGAAAGAGCAGCCTTCACGCCCGGGCTCACCACCCAATTCAAAAAGGTCTGTTTGGCATTTCACTCTTCAGTTTTCATCCTGCTTGCTCTAACACCCGTAATGTTCTCTAGCTCACACCCAGAGTCAGGTTATGCTTCAGAATTACAAAAGCAATTAAAATACAAATGTTTTCTCGACGTATTGTTAACTGGACAGATGCCAGCATTGAGGTCCTGATGGATCTCTGATGGGAGGTCAGGTCAGTTTTTCCATGCAGGGTTGAAGACTGAAATGGAGAAAATTGCAATGGCCTGGCTGCAGCAGTTACTCAGGCATACTCCTCTAACTGTTCTTAGCCAGTTCAGTTAAATTAATTAAATTTACTTAAACCCTTGCAGCCCTTCAAAGAGAGCTGAAGCTTTTTTGCAGCTCAGGTGAAGTTACACGCTGGGGCAGGACAGTGCAAAGGTTTACCATCTTTATTTATTCATATAAATGCACTTATATTTTTGTATTTTACTAACACTTCTAACTATAAACTGGTCCCAGAGTGGAAAGACCCATTTATATTTGACATCTTTTGTGAGATAGCTTCATTTACAATGTAGAAAGAAGACTGATATTCAATAGGTCCCTCCTTTCAGGTTCCTTTTCCAAAGACTTCATTTATAGGTTGCCAGGTAACCAGAAATCTTTGACTTTTAAATAATACTTCATACAGGTACAAAAAGTGAAATTTTTTTCCAGAGCTGAAATGGCAAGAACTATCTGAAATGAACAGTAGTCTTGGCAAATGCCTACGGAGCTGACCACTGATACACACGCACACAAACGTGAAAGAAGCAATTTGCTAAACTCTTCAGTCGCTGTATGGATCCAATTTCAAGTACAGAGATAGTGTGTATTTTCCTAGCTGATTATTAAATTGAATCTGCATATTCTTACTTAAGGTCATATTGCTGTTCAATAGGTAAACCATGTTCTTCATCTCCTCCTGGAAAACCAGGTGTGTGATGCTCCTAGGCTGCTTTTGCTTCTCTGCCGAGTTGGCTAGGTTTTCTGCAGTATGGAAGGGAGGGATAAAAAAGATAAGGGTAATTAAAACTGGTGGCATTAACATGACCAGCCAAATGTCCCTAGATGACAGTGGCAGCTCTTCCTTTCTCCTTCTTCTACCTTCACCTTAGAAGAAGGAGCCCAGTGCTGCAGATTACCCAGATTCACTCATGGAGCTGGAAAAAACGTGGAGTGCCCCAGAAAGAGCTTTGTCGAGGATCTGCCAGTTTTTCATTCATCTACAAGGCTAAGGCTCAGTTACCATTTAGGTAGCTACCTTATTCTAAGGATCTAATCCAATATAAATCAAAGTTACATGTGTGCTTATTACCGCCCCATGCTAACTTGCATCAGTGAGAGGATGCAGTTGATTTTAGTTGTAATCCTGTGCAACTAAAGGGACCAAGCTGGGACTGGAGCCTGGGGAACAGGATCTTTATGGATCTCAAAAGTTGTTGGTGTGGCCAAAGGCAGAATCAACTTTCACAGCAGCTAAAGTTGTGACAGCATGGAGCGAGCCTTAACAGCAAGGAGGTCGTGCAATAGGATTGCTGAAGGCTCCTCCTGCCCTAGCTGGCTTTGCCGTGAATCTTGCACAACAGCAGCTTTTGGCCGCATCTTGCCGTGGTGAGTCCAAGGGGCAGTTCGCCTGTCTCGGAGCGATTGCCTCTAATTCTTGCCTCTCTCAGTTGTTTAGCAACAGGGCAGGAGTTGTGGTGCAGCCCTGTCGGCAGGGAGCTGCCCTGAGACCAGACCCTGAGAGTCCCACTCTGGCAACGAATTTCAGTTCTTACTTAACCAGCTTTGAGTTTAAGCTCTCCATGCAACAACATCTTTCCTTTCCCTTTAAAGTCTGGGTTTTGAAAGTTTTCTTTTTCACGGTATTTTTACTGTGGAGATACTTCTGAGGTCATTGTGAAATATCTTACTCAAATATTCAAGCCAAATCAATTCTATTTCCAGAGCTTTGTCATGGCAGCAGTGTATTAGAACAACTTAATCAAATGTTTATATCAATGTCTGAAGTTCACAATAATCTGAGAGTGTGCAATGACATCTGTAGGATAAGTTATACAGCTCAGCACTGAAACATGACCATGGTACAAAGTATATTGTTTGGAAATCTACTGTCGGACATGAAATCCAGCTTTGCAATTTTTTGCTTCAGAATTTACACTGACAACTTCTTTTTCATAAATGAAAGACACTTACATGCCATCCTCTGGGCATTCCAGTCCAATCTGAGTACTTCAGGATCAAAACTGGTGCAGAAAACACAGCCCGTGTACCATTAAAAACAGCCAGACTTTTCCTAGCAGTGTGCTTATGTTAGCTATTCAGATAAGGTAAAACTGATAACACATTTATCAGGTATTTTTCTACGTCTGTCCTTCTGATGAAGTGCTCTGAAATTATAGCATAAAGACTGCAGGTTTATTTGAGCAGAACCCAAAAGTATTAATCCTTTATTGCTGCAAAAGCATACAACTGTCCTTATAATCAGCCTAAACCAAGACAACAGAACACAGAGAAGATTGCTTCCCCACAGAGTCACTGCAGATCTTGGGTAATAGGTTGCCCATTTGTACCTCAGTATATGTTTATTTATATATGTCAAACTAGTAGTTTAGTAACATAAAGTAGAAATTTGGCATCCACAGCCTGCATTTCTCTGTTTGCATTCCTACCAAAACCCAGTAAAAAAACCACAGACACACACCTCCCAAAAGTCCCCAAAAGCCTACATCAAAGCTAATACATCAATTTGCTAAAATTGCAAATGGAAGTGATTCATCTCTTCCAGATACTGGCTTCCTACTATTAGTTCAGGAACAGTAAGGAGATGTGGGGGAGCTGGAAAAGCTCATTTCAACAGCTTTTGTCATTCATAATTCAGTTGGGGTTGGACCCAAACCTGTCAAAGAATTATTGCAGTTGACTGCGGTAGGATTGTAGTATCCAGCCCTTTACTATGCAGACAGAGAAAAGACGATCTTAGAAATGAAATAAGGCCATGTGATGCAATGGAATATTCCAGTCAAATCACAGCCAAATCCTTCAGCCCCTACTCAAATGTTAGGCTGTTTCCAGGTGAAGACAGCAAAATTGTTTGTAATGACTCAGAAATGTTCAATGAAGTTTCTTGGTTGGTATCACAGAAGAATGACTAAAATAAGTTTAAATCAGAAGATTTGGATGTCTTACATTCCACAAAACTGAAAAGAAGATTTTTAAAAGGGCATCTCTGGCCTTGTGATGCTGTTTTTAAATCATGAAATGTGGGGTAAAATAACTAATGTAATAACATACTCCAGCGACTTAAAAAACTTGACATGGGTAAGAAACTATACCCTTAGCCTTATGTCAATCCTGGGCAAAATAATGGAAAAGTTAATAAGGGATTTAAATGATAGAGATTCAAAGGACAGAAATATAATAAATGCTAATCAGCATAGTTTTTCTGAAAAATATAGCTTATGCAGCAAACCTGATTTTGAATGAGATTATAAATGTGTTGATAATGGTGGTTGTATAGATTTTGATAATATTTTCCTTATATTCTGATGAAAAATTTTGCATTCTACAGTGTCAGTGAAACATGCATTACAAATGAGCTAATGGATAGATCTCAAAAATGAGATATCATTGGCAATTATTACAGAACTCTTAAAGTGCTCTAGGGAGGTTGGTTCGGGGAACCTTAAACAAAATGTGGCAGATGATAGACCGAGCAGCTAGGGCTAACCAAGGGTTGGAGCCAGGCATCCGGGAATCAGAAAAACTTGGATGTGTTTCAAACAACATCTGAAACTACTGGACATTTTCATCAATGATCCAGCTGCAAATACATGAATTAAAGCCTGGGGCAGTGTTGCAGGATGACGGCAGGGTATCTCAGTTTGCTGTGTATGTTATTTGATAATCTGAGCCCATGCACAAAATGCAACCAATGCAAAAAGACAAGCTATAAAAGACACATCTGCAGAAGAGAGAATTTCCTGGAAAACAGCAACTTTAAAGATGTTTTAGGAGATCAAGTGAAATTCAATGCAACTTGTCAATATGATACTGTAGCAGAAAGGAGGAGGAGGAAGAAAGAAGCACAAGCTGAGGAACAGCTGATAGGACTAAGAAGATATCTCCCAGGTGTGCCATCCTGGTGAGTCTAAATGCAATAATGCTTTTTGATGTGAAACCCTGACTTAAAAGACATAAAAAGCTGGATTCCATGTAGAAACCAAACAAATATGACTAGAGGGTCAGAGGTAGCACCTTGATATAAGGAAGAAATAATCAGAAAGACCACACATAGGGGACAATACATAGGTGACTGGAATAGACTATAAGTACTTTTTCAAGGGCTGTTCAACTTAAATTAGAGTCACAACAAGAACTAGATCTAGAGGCAAAAATCAAACAAGTACAAATGAGAAACTACTCACATTTTTAAGGAACTACAAAAAGAAATGTTGGTGTCTTCATCTCTTGAGGTCTTCAGGTTAAGAAGGGTATAGATATTTTAGCCAAACAGAAGCTAATGTACTCACTGCAGGGGGACTGGGTGATTGCCATGGGATCCAACTAGCCTGTTCACTTCTGATCTTAAATGTAATGAACCTATGAATGAAAAAGTAGAGGTTTCATTGAAGACAGTTAAATTTTGCCTAGAGAATTGCTGCAGCATAATTCCTGGTTTTTGAAAATTGAACAAAGTTCTTGGTTCTGAATACAAATCCTGCCTTACAGTATTGCTGTTTGCACACATCACAGAATTCTTGAGCTATTTAATCCTCATTAGTGAAGCATTATTAATCCACAACACTGAAGGACTGGAGGTATAATTTGGAGAAATCCTTATGGGAAGGATCTCATAGGAGATAAAAAGGAATTACAGTGTTTCCGTAGACTAGTAGCACAAATCATGGCATTCTAATGCAGTTATTTTTTAATGTTGCAAATTTAAGATTCTGCGGAAGAGTTTTGGTTTCCTGTGGGTGCTATAGGGTTAGGGAGTAATTTTCATTTTTAACCTGTGTTATATCTAACCTTGGTCTATGGGACTCCCGTCTTTTGTGTTCCATAAGGCTTTCCAGTACTGTAATGTGTTAGAGAATCACTGAACTGTTCAGCTCTCTATCTTGGGATTATTTTCTTTTATACTTACTAGCAGTTTAACCTGTCAAAAACAATTATTAAGCAATTTGTAACATAGTGGAGACATAAATGGCCTCAAAAAGCTTATGACTGAAAAAAAGAGCAATGACTTGCTAGAGCTCCCATATTTGTAGAAATCCATAATAACTTGTTTCCCAAAGGTTAGAATACTTGAAAAGAATTTGGATGGTTAGAATATTTGGAAATTATCCATCTGGATTTTTGATAACCTCTCTACTGAGATAAACATTGCCATCTTGTGCAATGGCCACCTCTTCGCTGTGGAGCAGGCGCAGCCTTCCTCAGACAGAAGGCCTTGCAAAGACAGTAGTGCCTTCGGCTGTGCGAACTGGTATCAAATGGAGTTGTCACTCCTCGTCAGCTCATGGCCGTATTAGACAAGAGTGCTCTTAACAGAAACCCTCAAGTTTGCACTAACTGGGCCAGATCCACCGTGAAAAATAACACAGCCATGTCAGTATGGCACTCCAGAGGCAGGGCTTTTTTCCCTCACTTCCTCTCAGCATTTAAAAACAGAGCTGACCCCTCCGTGCACCCTATAACACATCCCAGGAGAAAGGGGGAAGAGCTTTATGGCCACCTGCTCAGGGAGAGAGAGAGAGATCCCTCTGCACATGGGAGTCGCTTCCTACATTTCTGGTAGGCATTGTGGAGAGGAGCATTTCTCGGGGACACATCCCAAGTACCCTGAGAAGGACGTGCCTCCCCTCAGATTGAGAAGCTGGATCTGTCATTTCTCACAGCTTAAAAGTAAGAGATGTAATGCCTTGGAAACAGCAGTCTCCATGAGCGATGCTGCAATCACAGTGGAAATGAAACAATGGTGCTTTACACAGCACAGTCACAGAAAGGATACAGGCGTGATACTATATTCCAAAATGTTTCAGTGTGGGAGGCAAATTATCTCAGTCAATAACAGCAAAGCGAGCAAATAAAAGAGCTTGTATTTTCACTTAACAAAAGGAAATGGCTGTTTTGACCACATTTAGTGCTTCCTCAGCTCCTTCTCACTGGATTCATCCCATAGTGGTGTTAAAGACATAAAGTACTTACATTTAATGCTGACATTTATTTTTACTGCAGCACTACATAACTTCCAGAGCAGCAACCTCCAGTCTGGGGCTTCCTACAATCCCTGCAGTCAGGCTTGACTTCAGTGTTGGTAACACGAGACTTCGCCACTTCAGGATACAAATACCAGGCAGAGCCCAAAACAGGAGAGAAACCTCAGCCTGTAGGAGTCTCTTACTGCAAGTCTGTTGAGCATCATCTAAAATGGAAGATAACAATTATTCTGTGGCACCCACTGAGCCTCAAGCCTGTCTTGATTTGCTCACTTCTTATTTCCTTTCCTTTACCAAATTGCGTATACGTATATCTCACCTAGGAGAGGACGATGTTCACAAAACCGCACTATCCTACCCACTTCAGGGTTTCTGTGTGAAAAAGTGGTCTTTGGCTCTGTGTCTCTAAGCTAGTCTTTGGTACAGATCCTCTACCAAGGACGTCTTTTGGAGATGGGTGCTGAAAATTGAAGTGCGATTTGTTGTAAGCCCTGCACAGCCTCCAGAGCTTCACTGTAGCTGCAAAGTCCCTGAGTCAATCATTCATTTGGAGACCTCTGTGCAAGTCTCGCACAGATTTTGCAAATGTGTTTGTAAACTAAACTTAAAAGTAGACAAAATCCAAGACTGACACTAAAACTTGCAACCACCTACGCAAAAAACAGTTCGTAGGAGACCTTTCTGCCTTAGCACCCTTTTAGGATTTTGACTGATGTTTTGCAGTTGCCAGTTTCTTTCTTCCTAGACAGTCTTTTCTTCCTCTGGGTAGTACACAAATCTGAGTTAAAACTTTGTATTTTTACAAATTCCAGTTCCTTCCTTCCAGGTAGTATCTGGAGATAATATCTGGAGAGACTATCTTTCTAGGCTAGTGTCTCCAGATAATTTCTACTCCTTATCAAATGTTTATTTAGGAGCAAACTAGGCAAAGTCCATCCTGGAAGAATTATTTTCTTTGGCTTAGAGCCAAGTCTTTTATCTATTTGAATGGATGTCCTGTAAAACTAATGACTCTTGAGCAGTATGTATTGCTAGCTCTTTTCTGCGTGCAATGATTCTTCCCGATAGCTCTTAAGTCAAAGAGACGTTAAGACTGGAAGCTACAATAACAAAGAAAAGTCACCCAACAGTGGGGCAATCAAAGTAACATTCACAAAATGTGTGGGATATATCAGCTGATATATATACAAAGATTGGATTTGTCTCACTTCCCTTTACATGCTGTCTCTACAGTGTAGATATTACAGCTGTTATTTGTGCTAGGAGCCCTTTTTGTCAACAGAGAGAAATAGGTACTCCTCGGGCTGCAGGCATATTTTACACATCTTCTTTAGGATGGCATCAATCAGGTCTTGGTTCCACTGAGGAAGATCTTCACTGACATCAGGCAACCCTGGAGTGACAGTGTCAGATGTCAGCGCAGGCCTTGTGGCAGCAGGTTGGCATTTGCAGCTGTTTAAAGCACTTATTTTCTTAGCAGGAATAGTGTGCCAAGGAACAAAACCAGAAACTATTGTCAAGAGGGGAGGGAATGAGGGGGAGAGAATTAGAGATTCAGAGAGCAAAGAGAAAAAAGTGATAACTAAAATATTTTCACATGAACTTTATATAATTCATGCTTCAAAAATTATATAATAGGAGTTGGTTTGCTCCAGACAAAGGAGTTTCTGTATTTTTCCAAAACAGAAGAGATCCACTTACCTGGTATGGCGAGTCGCAACAATTTATCGATCATATATATGTACTGATAGGTAGTCCTGTTTGTACTTGAACAACCACCTGGGCAGAATATTGTACCACATAAACACAGGTGAAAACACTGTTGGAAAAACAGTTTGGGATCCCATTTCCTATTTATCTCCATGTTCAGTTTCAGGTTTTCGATCTGTAGGGCAGCGACAGCCCCTTCCTATGTCAATGTTTAGTAGAAGAATTTCAGAAGCAAAGGAAGTTACACAGATAAAGTAAGCCTAACTGCATGCCCAAAGCAGATGAGGAACGCCCCCACCCGCGCTGTCCAGGGACATCAGAAATAAGCATTGCAAGCAACACAAACATTAACTCCTAGGTAAAGTGTGTGCTCTAAATTTAGATCAGCTCACTTTCACATTTGTTTGTTTTATATTTTCTTTGCTTGACTTACATTTACCAATATAGCACTAAATTGCCAAATAGACCCATTACACTGTTAATATTTGCCTCTGCGTTTCAATGACAGCTAAAATGCAGTGAAGAAAAAATGCAATGCTCCCATGAGTCAATACCAAGCTGGTGGGGAAGTATGCCACTGCCAGAGAGTTAATTCATTGCCCAGTGTAAGTGGAGGGCAGGAGACGCACAGAGAGCTGCTGGGGACTGGCGGGGAGCAGTTTCACTGTGCCCAAAGGGCCCTGACATGAGGCAGTCAGCCTTGCTGAGCCTTTACTGCTTGTCACTCTCCAGCCAGGGTCTCCTTCCAGGGCTGTTCCAGATCTCCATGCCATCTCCCTTGTCCTCAGGCTGTGATTCAAGGCTCTTGGGGCTCGCTTCCCCAGTCACCTGCATGGCAATGCTTTTGCTGTGACTGGTGTGCACGGGACGTTGCATCAGACCCACTGTGCTGCTGCTAGCTCAAGACGGCAGGCTGCTGACCTGAAGCGAGGCTGCAGCCTAAATCATTCAAGCACAGATTGTCCACCAAAGCTTTCTCAGATTTCCCCAGCTACTGTGTGCCGGAGTGGCGGAACAGCCCAGCATGCAGCAGCAGAGAACACCTGCCCCAAGAAGCCCTGGTGATATGCACCAGCATGAGGACAGCAGGAATGAGAACAACTCGGGTCAGTAACTGGAGTCTGGTGGTTCAGCTGGACAGTGACTTAAGGTTCAGCATTTCACAGAGTCTGCGGTGATGGCATATCCTGGAGCCAAAACTCCTGAAATTCACCTAGTGTATTCCCTGAGAACAAGAACTGAAGCCCTGTATTCTGGCCAAATTTCAGCTCTGACAGATTTTACATGTTTTACTTAGAAACCCAGATGTGCCATCCCCTATACTCACAAATTACTATGTAACGTTAATTGTCCTGCTCTACCCAGAGGTAGCTGCACCATTGCAGCAACAGGTGAAACACTCTGCCTTTTTTTACAAGCTATTTAAAATTTAATTTGTTGAAGATCCTGCAAGGGAAGGAACTATATAATGGTAAAATACAAGTTCCTTAAAGTGAGAAGTTGGATATTTTGAGCCTTGGCATCGTGTATGTATTGTAAATGAGAAAGAACAGGGTGACAGAAGTGCCCTTCCCGTGGTGACATGCTGCTAGGACTCCTTAGAAGCAGGTCAAAAAGCTGTCATTAGCTTGCTTCACGCTAAACCCCATCAGCTGAGTTTTGAAGAGAGGCAAAATGATTCTGTAATAGCTCAGCTGGGCACATGAGTGCAAGTCCTGATGGTGATGAGATGGCGAGTGCAAGAAGGAAGCAAGGAGATATTTTTTTGCTTCTCCTTGCAAGAGTAAAGCTTAATATTGCTATAAAGAGATTTTTCAGGAGATCAAGAGTGAACCATTAACATTTTTTAGAAGATTCCCAGTTGGTTTGTTAGCAAACAAAGAAGAGCGTGTGCTCTGAACTGCAGTGTTTTGGTACCTGCATGTGACAGTCATTTCCATAGATTATTGACCTGGCAGATTCATAACAAAATTACAGAGGATTCAGATTGGTTTTTTACAGAAGTTCAGATGCATTTTTGTAGAAGTTCTTTCTATCTTGTAACTTTAAGCAACTAGCTATATTCAGAGAAGGAAATCTGAAGTTTTTTCTAGGGCAATAGCGTAACAACATCCAAAAGGATGAATCTCTGTTAAAAGATGGGTTGGAAAAGTACACTGCATATAAGAGTTTTACTTGACAGCTTAAAAATATGGCATAAAGAACTAAGTATGCTCTTAAACAGGAGCTTTGAATTGTATTTTGAAGCCATTAACATCTATTTGGACAAGGCAGCTCAGAAGTTACACAGAGAAAAATGACATTTGATTCAGTGTGCTGGGGATTGTGCCCCAAGGCTCCCAATGGTGATTTCTTGAGCCAGGTGTTGTGCTTTGGTGCCACTGTGCTTCAGATAAAGGGGAGTCTGAACAGATTATTTCAGGAAATGCGTTCAATACAGTCGATTCATGATTACTGAGACCTGGGCTTAGTGTATGTGTTCATTTTGTTTTTAAGCTACAGCTCCTTTGTCAAGACTGGATATAAACAAACTCATTTCCTTTGGTGCCTCATTCCCAAAGGATGCAAAAAGGACCATCTCGTTTCAGGAGGAGACTTGCTTTTCTCAGTCTGTCTAATCAGCTTCTCTCCATTTGGGGTGACAGCTGCCGGCCTTTTTTTGGCCTCCTAACAGCTACTACAGTGTTAAGGGACAGAGAGCAAGTGCATCTCTTTCCTTACTCCAAGAGTGGAAAATTAACCCTTTCACTTTCTTGCCAGGCAGCTTGCACTCCCACCTAATCACAGCAATCCACAGACCTCCTAGTGCTTTTGGTTTACTTCAGACAATGCTGTAATTGAGTGAAGGCTTTGAACAGCTTTAATGTCTTTATTTTACCAAGGTGATCAGAAAGCAGGTGGTGTATTGTTCAACAATTCCAGATATGACTAAGTACAATAATTATATGTTTTGGCGCTGTAAATGTGTTTTAATTATTATGAATTAACATCAGTTAAAACCACCAGAGCAACTAGTGAAGAGCTGTGTAAATGCATTTCTTACTCTGCAGTCTGTGTGCTGCAGGTCACGTGAGGAAGTTGGCTGAAGTCCAGCGTATCAGTGAGGAGGCTCAGGTGTTGCACAGATTTTCTGTATCTTGGATAAACCATTTAGTCTCACTGTCCCCAGTTTCTTCTCATGTTGCTTGCCAATTTGTAAAATATACTGGAAGTAGTGAAGTGCTTTGATCTATTTATTTAGACAGAATGATACGGAGCAGAGATCGCTTTTTACTGTGTATCCTGGAAACACATTTGAAACCCCCTTCTCTATCCTCCAGATAAGCAAACACTCACAATATGATATTCCAAGAGGATGGCATTACATCAGGTAACACTGCACATCATTAAATAAAAGATGGCAGCTTTCCATATGCCACCTTTCTAGAGGTAATCTAATTACATTAGAATTCATTATGGATATGCAGGTTACACAGCACATCCATTGCCCAGATTGCATAACCCAGTCTCTCACGTTGCCAGAAGAAAAGGAGCCAAGCAGTTAACAGCATGGTGGCTGCTAGACTCTGTTGCCCAAAACCAAACTTTAGGGAAATTAAGAAGAAATACATTTCACAAATGACTTGTACTTATTTATATTATTAACTATCACCACAATCTTCCGAAGAAGAAAAATACAATTCAAGAATAACTCACCAGAAAATACAAAGGGATCTTAACAGTAAAGAAGAGGCTTGTTAGATTTCAGAAAACAGGAAGAAACCTTAAATTATCTGAATGCAGTCTTTAATTATTTAAATTTTTAATGAAAAATAATTTTAAAAGCCAGCACGAGCTGTCTCACGCAAATTGATTTCTTAAAACGTTTAAAATCATTTGGACGCTTCACTTTTGTCTGTGTTGTTTCTTCCTTTTATTCCCACAGCACTTTCCCCTCTGCCTGTGCAGATCAGAGTAGCTGCCTTCTGCAGAACAGCAATCTCATTTTGTTTACCTTGTGTTTCAAAGAGAATTGAACAAGCCCAGGATTCGCCTTCTCTAAACAAATACTGGCAAGACAAAGGTATCACAGCTATTCTAGGGACAAGAGGTTTGTTGAGATGGAGAATGGTAAAGACTGGCAAGAAAAAAAAGTCAATGTGTTTTTATCTGAAAAAAAAGTTAATCCTTTTCACAGCCTCATTTTCTTTGCTTTTGAGATAGCTCTCCTTTTTCATTTAAGTTTTAGAGTTTTTCAGCTAAAGGAAGCAAGAAACCGAGGTATTTTCTTTGTTCCTGTCAAGTAGCTTGAACAGTTTGAGAACAGAAACCAGTCAGAGCAGTGTGATTAGCGTAGCCAGTTAGGGTGGATTTGCATATTCACAACATGGCTATCGAGAAATAATTCTGCAGAGATAACACAAGTGTGGCAATGCCTGTCTGCCAATCAGAACACCCTGGCTCCCATGCTATATGGTAATTGAGAAATAACCATAGAGTGATTCTGCAGATTTGGCACCCTGAGCCAATCCACATGCTGGCACTACGCAGATGGGGAAGAAAGGGCATTTGTAAGGAGGCAGCAATACGATACCCCTGCACACTGGAAAAGGTTAATCTACAATCAATTTACCTAAAATGCCACAGCATCTGTCAAATGAGTTTGTTCTTCCAAGATTCATTCCAGCTACAACTTGAACTAACTGCCACTTTTGGGGACCCAACCTCATCAGGAGTTTGCGGGACTTGGCTTTTAATGAGATGGCAGTTGGCCAGGGACTGAGTGCCTTGGAGCCCCTCCTGCCTTTCAGCTCACCCAGTGGTCCACGGGCATGGCAGGGTGCTAGATGGTGCACTACACAAGGTGCAGAAGGTGAGCTTTGCGCAATGGCCTAAAGGATAGGCGATAAAGCTCTGCTTTCTTCTGCCCCAAAAGGCCTGCACCAGGGCGTTATCCAAGGACCAGGCAAGAAATCAAACAGCCCTTCAGGAAACCTTGTAGACTCTGTTGGATAACAAACTGGGGCGGATGATCACAGCAGTTTTATTATCTCTGAAAGTGAAAAATCACCTTATATAGTACAGCAACAACAATCTGTGCTCCATCTCAATGTTTCTCTGGCTCCGCTTGTCATCTCTTACCAACAACTGCATCGCCGCAAGCATTCAGGTGAGCATGACTGTGGCCGAGCGGGTGGCGCACAGAGCCAGCTGCCACCCTGTGCCCAAGTAATCTGCATCTTCAGGATGCTCTATATTCTTACCAAGGGGCTGACAAGTGATTGGCTGCAGTGTGCAGCATCCACGTGTGCTGATTTTAGAAAGAAATACAGTGATCTCTATCCTTAATGCTCTTGACTCCTCCTCAGTGCTGGGGGCTGAAGTCATGGTGTGCAATTGCAACAAATTGGGTCAGGAGGGACTCCCTGGAGCGTTCTCCCAGGTACAACTACACAGGCCACATTCACTTTCAAAACTGCTAAGGGAAAGGCAACAACACAAAAATTAACTTGTGGTACTCACTGCTACAAGGTATCGAGGAAAACTTAACAAAATCCCTAAAATTAGACCATTACACAAATAATAAGTTTATAAACTGGTATCATATCCACTGGGGTAAAGACCATGAGCTCTCAACCTCCATACCACAAACAGGCATTAAGCACATTTAGTTGGGGAGAAATGTCTCCCTCCAGGAAGATATACTTTTTTCTAATCATCCATGATAGGGATTTTATACCTATCTCTGGAATACTCACTGCTGATTTATCTAGTCCAGTAACCTACGTAAGATTTTTTTTTTATGGTCTCAGTCTGTGAGTATCCACAATTGTCTCTTTCCTTCCTATCCCCTTTGTGGCACCAGCTCTTTATTAGAAAGTTAATAAACTTTGTGTATGTTCTAAAGATAATATTGAAAACTGCAGAATTGTGTTCTGCATTTTATAATTGGTGTGGAAAGAAGGGGGAGATCTAATCCTATTGGGCCTTCTCTCTCTTTTGCTCTCTCTCTCCCTTTTTCCCTTTTGATGGTAAGCAGCAAATTTTAATTAGCTTCATTTCCACAATTCAGTCATGCATATGTAATCTTTGTTCACACTTTTATAAAGTAAAATTAAGTGAAAGAAATTGGGTAATAATAGAAAGCTTGTCTGAGCAGAACAAATGTGAATTATCAAACATAAGGAAAGATGACTGGGACTACAGGGCTTGAAGTTGTGCAAGGTTTGAGGTGATTTTTCTGAAACAGGAATGCATAAATAATGCATAGAAACAGGTGCTGATTATCCTGTTTTGGGCATCTTTTGTTCATTATATACTTGGGCTGCTGAGGTACAGTGATAACCACTGAATGTGAGGAGACTGCTTAATAACAGCTTCCTAATGTTTCTCTTTTATCATGAGCTGGAAGTGTCACATGAGCTTGTCTAGTTAATAAAAATCACTTTGTGAACCCACTGTTCTTAGATTTGATATTGGAGCAGATCACTGTACTGGGCCTCTCTCTTGATTATAGCCGCCAAAGCTGTTCTGCCATTTTGCATTGTAATTTAAAGGTTTCCTAATCTGTATACACACCCTCTAATTAAATGTTTCCAGGGGTTACCTTGGGAGCCTTCAGTGCTATGGTTTGAAACTAAAACTAGAGAGTGCATTAAATTCAGTCTCCCTGGGGTGAGACACAGGAGGGGCGAAGTATATTTTCATCCCCTGCTACTCTGGATTATTTAAAAGCATGAGCATGATTGGGATTACTAACTTCATTATTCTTGTTATCTAACATGAGAAGATGGAAATTTAAAGGGAGACAATCGATGTGTCAGATTTAGAGTTCAGCTTATTTCGTAACTTTTGAAAAGACTCTTTACAGTCTAAACATTTATTTTAAGAAGCCACCAGTTCATCAGCAGCAACTAAAAACCGTAACATCCTGTTGATGTAAATCGGTCCGTGGCTGCACAAGCTGCACGACAAAACACTGCTGCGGCAGATGTCGAGATCTTCATGAAATGTAAAGTAGTGAAGCACATTGGCATTAGTGCGTATAGAAGTGAAGTCTGAAGCCCAGTTATGAAGCCCAGTTAATGTTAAACTCATGAACAGATACTCACTCTTCAGCGCCTGTTCGCACATTCAGCCTGACCCCACCAACCTAACAGCTTTAGGAGAAACACCTCTTTTTGTCCCTGAGAAGGAGCTCCTATTACAGCAAGTGAATTTCAGACTTGGGCGGGTTTCTTTTTTTTTTTTTCTAAACCTGCTTTGCTGCCAGTGACTAAGGATAGCCAAGATTTAGGTTAATGGTTAACAGAGCAGCTATAACCACGCAGAAACTCTGACTTCCTCCTGCTGGGGCCGGGACCAAAAGCTGCCTTTGCTTGCAGAGGAAGAGGCAAACGTTGAAAGGAGAGCAGTTCACACCGCCAAGGGCTGGAGAACAGCAGCTTCACTCATTAGAGAAAAGAGGAGGAAAATCCAAAAGAAGCAAGAGGAGTTTGCCATAAAGATAGGTAAGAGCTGAAACACTTTCCTGCTTGGCTTATTGGCTCAGTGGCTGTTGCTAACAAAACCCACAGGTGTGGCTAGTTGAGACGTGTTCGTTGTACCTGACTGCTCTGACCTGCGTGTCTTGGTCAGAGGGGCAAAGTGAGAAAGGATCTATTTGCTGTGAATTTGAACGTCAGAGAGGGCAGGAAGGCCCTTCCTCCCTCCCCCTCCCCCCAGGGGCTGCTCATGGCAGGACAGACATCCCCTTCAGACTGTTCTCATCTCATTGACCACAGCCACGTCCCTGAGTTTGAGGTGTCTCTTTGGCTCAAGATCACTTTGGCCTCAGTGTATGTCTGCATCTTTGTTGCGGGCATCTTGGGCAACAGCATCACCATCAAGGCCACCAGGATCCTGCAGAAGAAAGGCTACCTGCAGAAGGAGGTCACGGACCACATGGTGAGCCTGGCCTGCTCTGACCTGCTGGTCATCCTGCTGGGCATGCCCATGGAGTTCTTCAGTGCCATCTGGAGCCCCTTTTCCACCCCCAGCGGCAACATAGCTTGCAAGCTCTACTGCTTCCTCTTTGAAGCCTGCAGTTATGCCACTGTGCTGCATGTGGCCACCCTCAGCTTTGAGAGGTACGTGGCTATCTGCCACCCCTTCAAGTTCAAGGCAGTCTCTAGACCCCGCACGGTGAAGCTGCTCATTGCCTTTGTCTGGGGTACATCTGTCATAGTCGCTCTGCCCCTGCTCTTTGCCATGGGCACAGAATATCCCCTGGAAACCATCGAGGGCTACCAAAGTAAGACTGCCTGCATCAAGCCTATGCCCAGGCACCAACTCTTTCAGAGGAAGCGCAATATGACCATCTGTACCAGCCTCTCCTCCAAGTGGTCTGTCTTTCAGGCCAGCATCTTCAGTGCCTTCGCTGTGTACATCGTAGCGCTGGGAACTGTCACCTTCATGTGCCACAGCATGATGAAAACTCTGATGATCCACAATGAAGGAACTATGGAAGTGAAGGGTGGACTAAGACACCAGGAGCAGTACCTAAGAAAAAGTGACAGCTCGGAGGCCAAGAGCTCGAGGAGACAGATCATTTTATTCCTGGGTAAGAGCCCCGTCCTACTCTGCCCCCCCTCCCCTGTCCACTTTCCACATGGGAAGGAAACCCAGAAGTCTCCATTTTATCTCACCAAGTTCCCCCAAATGGGGTATGTATGGTTTGAAACTGGTGCAAAATGAGGGAGAGGGATCCTTTTTTTAAGAAGCCTGATTTCCCTGCATGTTTTTGACTCACTCTTTTTGTTATTAGAAAAGGTGGGAGGGAAGAAGAAGGAAAAATCCATTTACTGTCTGCTATTTATGTTGTTTGATTATACTGCATGCCTACATGCAGCAATATGGGTAACAGGGTGTTGCTGCTTGACCTTTGGGGTAGCAATAGGCAACAGTTGCCTGGATATAAAGTAGCTCTACTTGCATGTTTTCCCATTAAATTACAAATATGTGCATGTTTAGTAAGGCTCTTGATGGGAGGAAAGACTGTCTTGCAAGATCTGAAGCTTGTCCCACTCCGAAGGCATGTCCCTGTTAATTCAGGATGCTCCCTGGAGGGTACTTATTTAGCCTCGGCTGTTGTGACTGTGCTGCGTCCAACCATTAAGAAAGCTGGGCTGGAGAGTTAATTTGGTCTTGCAAATTGTTGTTGCCCTCTCTGAATTTTTTTTCCTGGTTTTATTGGAAGGCCTATAACCTTGGAATTATGTTTGATTCTGATCTCTCTCGCCACATTTGTCAGACAAAAACTAATCAAGCTGTCATTTCACCAACTTGGAATCTTTCTGGGCTGTGATCCATGTAGTCTCCACGTTTGTTGATGCTCTTAGAGGCACCCTTAATCATGCCCTGGCTGAATTACTGCTAGTTCTTTTTTGTTGGGTTGCTTAATATGATATTAGATATAATAAATGAACCATCTAGAGTATCAATGCGCAGTAGATCTAGTATTCTGTGTTGCTTTTTGATGCTCTGCTTGATATCGCAGAGGGGGAATTGAAACTTGTGGTCTGTCCACTTCTACAGCTGTAAGTACTTTTTTTTTTTTTTTTTTTTTTTTTTTTTTGNTAAGCATTCTGTGCTTCCTTATCTAGTCCTGCTTTTGTCATGGTCTATGGTTGGGACATGAAGCTGCAGGGTAAGGAGCTCAGGGTGCACCCAGCTCCTTTTCTGCTGCACCTGTTTTAGAGTTAGGAACATGGTGAAAACCTATCATCCACACAAGGCATGTGACTCAAAGGTTTGGGGAAAGGGTGGAGCTGCACACTGTACCAGCAGAGAGGGTGAAAAAGGCTTCAAATGGGAGACGTGACACTCCAGGCTGTACAGAGCTCTTCCTCATGCTCAGGGTGTACATCTAATGAAGAAATCATCTCCTTGCACGAGGTCTGTTAGTCTGGGATGAGAGGCCCCATATCTGGGTGATTAAAAGGGCTCTGGGTATCCTTACTCCACCAAAAGTACTGATCTCTGGGATAGAGGCTTAGCAGCTAATAGCTAAATACAGCATGTTGCACAAAGCAGAAAAAGAGATAAGGCTCTGGTCTTTAAGGTAAGTGCTACTGTGGGATCCTTAAATGTCTGTGGATCTCTCTCCCCTTGTAAATTATCATCCACGGCTACATTAAAGCCCAGTCTAAGATCCAAATCTTGTAGCAAGTTCTAGCTAGGTTGAGAGATGAAGGTGAATTGCCATGGCATTTCTTCCCCTCCTTGATATTGTTTTCGCTTGGTGATGGTCTAGTGTGGAATAGGGCAGACCTAGTGCTGCTTGCAGAAGTGTTAAAAAGCTAAATGAAAGTGATTGGCTCGTCCTTTATCTTAAGAGAATTTGCTGCCAGTATCTGACGCTTTTTCTGTGCTCTCAGCTTTCTGGAGCCAGTAGATACTTCTGTGAATTCCCCAAAATTGTTTCAGTGGCAAGACTCTTAATACGAGTCTTGCTAATTTACTTGGGTTGGGAAATAAATTAATAAACGGAGGAGGAAGAAACTGTGGCCTGCATGCCTGAGAACAATGCAAAGCAATTTAATTTGGAGATTTCATAAGAGTGATGCTTTAGGGCAGTTTTAACCCAGAAGAAATGAACATATAAATTGTTTACAAATCGCTGAATTTAAATATAGTGATTTAGAAGTCCTCTTTGCTTTTCATTTAACAGATGGGTCAAATTAAAACAAATACTTGCACATTCCCAACATATTTCACTTTTAATGTGAAATGTAAATGACAGTATATAGCATGATGTCTTTGAACATCTAACAGCAATAAAAACAATTTGGCATTTTCTTCTTCTAGTTGTTAAAAGTGATAAGTTCTATAAAACAGAGATTAAATTCATAAATCTCCTGACGATAAGAAAAAGCTAAGTAGAAGGAGACACAAGAAGGATCTGATGCTTTTTTAGTGTCACATTATTGTGTGGCACTTGAGAAAATTCACGAAAATGAATTGTAAATGTTGAAAGTGAAAGACTACTTGCCGTAGGTAATACTGATGCTTGCAGGATGGGCTCCAGATGGGGTGACACCACTGCTGTGATGGAGGAGGAAGGTACAAGGGCCAAGTGAGGAGAGCACCACCGTGCTGGGCAGGCTGAGCTCATGTGGGGAAAAGCTTTTGTCCGGGGAAGGTGGCTGCAAGGTTCAAATCTTTTGGCTTAAAGCCCAGATGGTCTGGTTGGGGATTTGAAGTCCGTGATGTAAAGGTGTCAGTTCCTTCTGTTTCTGGCTACCTTGTTATGCTCACGGTGGAGAGGAGGAACTGGCCCAATGGCTGCAATAACAACTTTATGCCTGGTGTTGGGGAGGGGGTACTTCCAGGGGCTGTTCAACTCGAATTTTGGTAGATTTGCCCCAGTGGAGGAATGCAAATTTGTCCCAGTGTTTTGGAGAAAATCAATTCTGTTTTTATAAAGTAGGCTGTGCAGGGCTATTCCTTCCAACTTCCTTCCCACTATTGCTGTTGGCGTCAAGAAAAACATGATAGCACACGTAAGTCTCTGCCTAATGCTCCTGCTCCTGAAATTAGGCATTTTGTGCTTCTGGATAGACTGGGGCATACTTCCCGAAATCTGTGTGTGTGTGATTTATTTAATCATCTTCTGAGTCATGTGGTAGAACCCCACTGCATCCGGTGAGTCAGCCCACCCATATGAGCAGCGTAGATTAGACTGGTTGACGCTGTGTGGGTTACCTCTGTTGTTGTTAAAGCAGCTTTGTTCATGTCAGGACAGCAGATCTTTCCTCTAGTGAAGGGCTACATGGGTCTGGATGAGTGTGGCCTGTCATGAATAGCAGGGAAAATATAGCTGAAGTTAATTTTTTGAGTAGTTCAGGGCAGCATTTGTTAATAAAAGTTTCTCCATTCCCAGGAGCAAAAACTGGATAGCTATAGTGCTTATGAAAATACTTGGATGGTGGCACTTTGATGAAACACAAGCTTTTAACAGTATTTAAAACCTCCTAATGCTTGGCCCACCCTGACAGGGATTGATCAGTCTTTGTGGCTACTTGATCTCATCTTTCTCCTGTGGCTGTAAAGGGCAGGGCAGTGATCAGAGGGCTGCCTAAATGGTCGCGAGGTGCCGCTGGGGACCTCTTGCTGCTCCAACATCTGAGCTCAGGCCCCTGCCACTGTAGCAGTGAGCTCTTAAGAAAGGATGAGTTTGGAGACTTATATGTAGTATTATATATATTATAACTGGGTTATAGCAAACAAAGAAGGAGAATGTAATGGAAGGATCCTGTAAAAGAGAGATCCAGCTAGTGCAATAATGATAAATGTTAAAAAAAGAAGGCACTTTCATAGCTGAAACTATGTAAGTTAAAAATCTTTAGGAAATGTTAACAGGTGGCCTGCTCACTGGGAAAGGGGAGCGGTATGGGGCAAGCCTGCACGCAAGCTGCTGGTGGGGTGGGTTTCGGCACCAACGGCTCCATGCCAGCAGTGCCTGCTTTCTGGCCATGGCTACATCCTTCTTAATCTGGTCAATATTTATACAAAAGCAGCTGTATGGTTTGTCATTGGACTAGATCGGACTGACCTGAACTTGTACTCTACAATGAAGCGAGTTTTGACTATCCCAGATGAAAAATTTATTGCTTCTAAAGCTTCTGTGATATTTCCCTTGGCAGCTTCAGTTTTGTGCTTCTGCTAAAAGCCTTAATTATTTTGTATAAAGCAGCCTCAAGCCTACCACAGTAAATATGCTGAAATAAAAAAGTCCTTTAGTGTTGCTACATCCTCTGCTTTTCTTTGTATACATTTCCAATTTGCCCTTCGGAGCAATACTCTCCTGTTTCCACAGCAGAGGCGTCCCACTGCATGGGGCTACTAGGCACTGTGGGTGCTTTGCCATTTGCCAGCCAGCATCTGGGCAGCACTCTTCTGTCTCCTGACCATGATGAAACATCCGTCCACCCCATCCAGCTCTTCCTTCCAGAAAAGAGAAATATCAGAGTAATCTGGCTGCCATGAGAGTGTTGATATAGAAGATGCATTAAAGCACTGCTGCAGCTGCAGCAGTTGGCAAGAGCCAGAGCTGCAGCTGGACCTACCTAACTGGAGATCCTGCTGCTACGAGCCTGACTCCACCAGCTCGCCCATGCCAAGTGGGGCAGATAATTCTCTCTGCTGTCTCTATCCCATCACTACAGAACTGCAGCTTTTCTGCTTCAGGACCTTCTCATGTAAGATGAATTTTACGTACATGCCTGGACAGCAAATATCCTACAGCTTCTTTAATGAGCAGGGAAGGGAATTGTTTATCATAACCTATACAGGTAGCTTCGGGTCTGGTCTGCTTTATAGAGCAATAGCAGCTAGAGGCTTTACTGAGACTCTAGTAAGTGTTGTAGAAGGAAAGAGGGTCCCTGTCTTTAAATCCAAATAAAATGGGCAAAAGGGGAAGGGCTGGAAAAGCTAGACAGAAAGAAGTCAGTGACCTGACCAAGGCTACCAATGCTATGGAGAGTCACGAATACATCCGCTGGATCTTGTGCTAGTGCCCTATGTGCTGGGCTGCCTGGCCCCTCTCCTGCCACTTTTTTGGTGGTGACTGTTAAAACGATGCCAGGCTATTCTATAACAATATCAAATGCCCCTGTAAACACCATGGACACAGCTGTACCTGGCCATAGGCTAAATCCAGATAAAACCTTAAGTCATAAATTAAAAAGACCTCTTAGAACTTAAGCTGGAATACCTTTTTTCCCCCCATATACTACTGCTGGCAGATGAATGTTTTGCTCAGAATAAAGGCATTGCGTGTAGAAATAGCCTTTCCAAAGATCACTAAGGAAATGTATTTCGTAAGGCACTTGGCAAATGGGTTTTCAAGAGGCAGATTACTTCAAGTAGTTGTAAAAAATACGTGGTTGTCATCTAGAGATGACTCAGACACAGTATAACTTGACAATGGTAGGACTTCTGTTACAGGAAAATTAGATGCTTCTTCACAGGCTGGAAATTGGCTGGATTTTTTCCATACTGAAAAAGGTAAAGCTTGGGGATAGAACAAAAATTGAAAGAATAACCTAATTGATTAGATTCCAGAACACAGCTCCAGCCCATGTTCTTTAAACTCGGCTTCATTGACTCCTCTTGGGTCATTTCTTTAATCATTCCACTCAGCTGCCTTTCTTCAGAGCCTTTGTTGGAGAGGTGCCTGAAGACAAATACGTTGTAGGCTGGGTATGATTTTCATCTCTGTGTTTTATATGGTGTCTCCATCCATGTATTTCCCTAAGCAGGGCTTTGAATTGCACAAGACAAGCAGGAGACTGACTGCACTGAAATAGGTAGCAGGGGCTGAGCAGGGAATGCGAAACACTTAGACCAACAGACCTGGGTCTGGCCATTCAACTGAATGGGACACCCACACTCTGTCACTAGTAAGATTCTTCTTTTAGGTGCTGCTTTCTGGAAAAAAGATAAAAAGCAAAGGGCTTATCTGCTGCTGTTCGGTAAAATTTGCTTTCCTCTTCTCTGCAAAAGTATTAACCTGGTGTCAATGGCAAAACCGATCAATGCAGCTGAATGCTGGTAGCACAAAACTGAATCTCAGCTACTCAACAGATGACAATGGAAAGGCTGCATTCAGGGATTATAGATTCTCTGGGCAATTGTGTACAAACAACCTCCTCTGAAGAGCTGTGGGACTTCTGTTGTTTTTTAAAAAAATACATAGCCACGGTAAAATAGACTCAAGGCAAACTTCCAAAATCCAGATGTCTGTATGTTCAGTTTTCCCACATTGTAATTTAAAAATGAACATAAGCAGAAACCAGCATAATTTTCCTCCCTATTGTACAGAAAGCAATTTATCTACTGCTGCTTTAACTGGACTCATGTAACAGAAGATTGTGCTTTTGGCTTAAGTAGACAGTCTTCCTCTCCTCCTACGCTGAGGGATGGCAAAATGGTACAGAGAGAAAAAGAATGGAAGAATAGGGACTAATTGAGGCCAGCACCCCCAGGGTATTTAAGACTTTTGTAGTTTTAATGGAAAAATCAATGTGTGATTACACTTTGCATTAGCGTACTTAAAAATTGCTTCAACATGAAAAGTCTGCAGCTTTAAAAACAACCTAACCCTGCAAACACTGTAGTCAGAGAACCAAATTCACCACTAGTGTAATATACATAATTCTTCATATGTGATATCCTGGCAGATATGGTCTCTGTGGACACGTGGCTACTGTCTTTGCTTCTGTGCACGAGAAGCCCACGAGGACAATGAGTGCTTCGCTGGTGCTTAGTGAAAATCGCGGCCATGCTTCTGTCTTTCAGTGGATGCCTACAAGGAAACCGGTATTTCACCTGGTCTGGTAGTGAGCTATAGGTGTTGGCACACTGCTTCAGCCCAGCTCATCCTGTGGCACAGGCAGCACAAGTATCTTTCCACTTCTTTATGCTCTACCATCTGTGTTGTCCAGAGACTAAGTGGACAGGTGAGATTTCTTAAGTACTTCTACCTTATACTTGCCTCTGCCCAAAGTCTTTAAGCCTCATTAAAGACTGTTACCAGTGTTGGCCTTAAACTTAGTATTATTAATATCTCTCTCTCTCTCTCACAAGCTGTAGATAAAAAACCTATTGGCCCTTGGTTCTTCCAACACCCCTAAGTATATGCTAAGAGAAGGAAGGAGGGAAATGCAGGCAACATCCCTCGCTGTGGCAGCGTAAGCCAAGAAACAGGCAGGGGGCCGCTGCCTTTGGGGAGCTGAGGTCTGGCTGTGTTGTCTCACCTTCTGAAAAACACAATTTGTATCATGGCAAACCCTCTCCAGGGCATGTTTTCTTACAAGTAGAAGCCTTGGAAGCTGTCTCTTCAAAGAGTGGATAAGAAAGCAGGAAGATTTTTTTCCATCAAAGTGGAGAAATACAGATGTTGCTCCAGGTATGAAATGAGTTGAGGGAGATAGCCCTCAAGATAGAATACAACAGTATTCTATCTACATTAAGTAACCCTGTCCCATCAATTCTACTGCCCTCATTCTTTGGTCAAGAGACTATTGTCTTAAGCATTAATTTTCCAATTGCTTTCTGTTTTCCTGCTATCTCTTCTGAGCCAGTCACCATCTCAAATGCAGATTGCTCTTGCAGCTCCCCAGTTGCAGTAGATAGGACTCATTTGTAGCAAGTTCATAGATGATTTATTGAAGTCTTCACCTGTGAAAACTATCTATTCCTCTATTGTTTCATATTCCAATTATACTGCATTTCACAAAATTAAATCTTTTGTCTTCCTAGCTGATGTCAAGACCATTGTCTTTAAACAATGATTGCTAGCCTGTGAATTTTAATGGAAGACAGCTCTAATATCTGAGCATTTATTGGTAATGTGAAGCTTTCCATTTTATCTTACATAAGTTCTTGGTTTCCTAAAGGCAACATTTGTGTTAGAAACTGAGAACCAACCAACTGCCAACCATTAGGTTAAAGATTATTTTTTCCTCTTTCATTGTCGTGAGTTCCTAAACCTATAATTTTACTGGATAGGTAGTACATTTGAAAAACTAGTACGAAGGAATTTTAAAATTATGTTTTCCACCGAAGATAAACAGTTAAGATTTCAACTTACATTTGGCACAATGTGCTGTAGCAGTTTTTTAGCCTTTTTTGAGGGCATTGTAAGCATGTTTACGCTGCTAGATGCCAGCCCTATACTTAAGTGAGAAAGCAGTTATCCTTCTGATCTCTGTTGTGGATGCATAAGTAGTATCAAGGCCAAAATATTATGGATTAAATGAGTCTGCCAAGAACCTCTTAATCGTATAAATAGTGACTTACAAGGAAAGGTGAAACTGAGAAAGAAGTCTGGTATTGTTATGAGCTAACTTTTCCTTGTTTCCCCTTAAGCTGCTTTTAGACCTGTGGTTGTTGCATTTAATTCTCTCTTAAAAGCACTTACTATCTTTGTTTTTATGAATTTTTAAAAGAAGGTATTTAAGTTGAAAGTGCAGCTTATGGGGTTAGAGCTGGGAATCTCTCAGACAGCAATTGTATACTTGTTACAGAAACATGTAGAGAGAGTTCTGTGAGCACTCAAAAAACACTTGACAACCACCTGCAAACAGGTGCATATATATAATAGTTACCAGGAAACTAAACTTTACTCATGAGTATAAAGAAACCCAGACACAGAGGTGCATTAGAGAAGATAACACTGCTTAGCTATCCATCCTTGTCCTCACTCAGCATAAATGGCTTTGTTTTCTCATGTTTTATTAGGTAGCATCTGCACAGATATTCAGGAAGCCGTTCTGCTCCAATCTGTAGCTGAACCCTGCAAAAGAGCTTGGATACAGCCCCTTTCAGAGGGTAGTCTAAATATTTTGTCCCCGTTCATATAGCATTTCTACAAATCCACCTTGCTTTGCTCCTCCATATAATATTGCCAGCTTGCTTTTTGTTGAATGTAATGATTGTCTTATATAGCTAAAGGAGGGGCCACCTCATGCTTAGTCTTTTGTTTTGGTGGTATATCTAGCATGGTGCTGCTAAAGGTGATTTTGATTTGAAGAAATATTAGAAGACTGTCCTGATTGCTTCTTCCTAGAAAAATCCCTGGAGTTCAGTATATGTGTACCCCTTCTATTAAATTGCAGTAACTAAATTATTCTAGCACTTTTTCCATAAAGCGTAAAATTTAAATTGTAGAACTTCTTGTTACGGAGGCCAAATGTAAAAGTGGGCTCCAAAAGAGATTAAATGTAACCTTGAAGGATAGTGCTGTCAAAAACAAGATATAATCTTCACTTTAGAAAGTCCTGATATTGCTGAGTGCCAGAAACTCGTTGGGAATAGTACAGGAAAATCCCTCTATGCTCGTTCCTTCTCCTGCAGATGTCTATGTGGGATCATCATGGAGAGAAATGGACAGATGAGTCCTAGATCTGTCCCAGTATGTCTGCTCTTAGTCTGAAACTTTCTGTATATGCCAAAATAGGCAAATAATCAGAGTCTGCCTTCAGCCAGGTACAGGAACATGAGCTTTTTAAGATAGTAGAACAAAAAGTTTGATTGGACAAGCAAATTAAAATGCTCTCCCTCAAATTTTGGTTATTTTTTTCCTACACCTCTCTGCCCCCCCCAACATAAACTTTTCAAGAAAAAATGTATTCATTACTGTTTTTTATCTCTCTGTGTGTGTGTGTGTGTGTGAAAATGTGTCTTGTTTGATCATCTCTGGTATTTGTTGATTTTTTTCTTCCCATGCTTCACATTCTGTCTCTCCAATAAAGACAACTTTTGAGCTCCCTGATTTTGAAAATAAAACTGAACTTAAATTTGTCCCTTAAAGGCATTAAGAATGAAGGTCCTCACCAACTCAGTCTCTTAGTAATGCTTAAGGATATCTATGGAAGAGAAGTTCTTGAAACTGCTATGACGGAGCCAACAATCAGAATTAAACTTCTAAAGTAACTAAAGATTGCAATACCTCAGCAATAAGGTACACAAAGATTCAAACAGTCTTTATTGTGGACATGACTTTAATGTGTCAGGTTTTAAACCATTAGATAAGAACTAACATGGTATGGTGAAGGACAAACAGAAGTCAAAAGCAAGCATGCTTGTGAAGTTTGCCCTTGCCCTTCAGACAGTGAAATTGCTAAAAGCCTTCTGACTTTTTGTCACAAGTTTATTCAACATATCTTTCTGATCAGTTGAAAGAAATGCAGGTCTAAAATGGATTGAATGGGTTGTGTTCAAAAGCTGGTATTTAAGTGATCTTTTTGTCTTGAAAGCCAAAATACCTAAATTCTAGTGGTAGTAATGATGTGTGTAAAAGCATCTACTGGTATTTGGATTTTCAAAGGTACACGTACCTTTGAAAATCTTAGACAATGATTCTAGGGGGGTAACAGCTACTGAAGTGTAATGGGTTAAAATATATTTTTTTAAACATGAACTTTTGAAAAAATGCAATGTCTAACTACCCATGTTGAGGTTGGAGAAAAGTGCTACTAAGATGACTGGAGAATGGGGAGACAAACCTTTAACGGAAGCTAAACTGAGTTGTATTGTTTAATGTAGCAAAATGAAGAATACGTCTGGCTTTGAGTTGTAAGTACATTGGGGCAGTGAGTACCAAGGAGAGAGGAAGATGTGGTTTGTACCCCCGTTTGAAAGACTTGCAAAGCTGATTCAGTAACAGCCATATGCAGCGTGACTCCCGGTACAATCAATCTGATCTCATTGTGCAATGAGTTGAGCTTAGGAGTCTTGCTGTGCACCTTTAGAAATGGCCCAGGGAGCCCAGCCTGTTTAATTTAGGCCTTATGTCAAGGAGTTTGCAATTGCCTTTGTTTCAGTTGTAGGGCCAAGGACCTTCCCTCCAGCAAGGATCTTCCTCTTCACCTTAGAGACCTGAGTCTGAAAGTTGTGATACCCTTGATTAACTCTGAATTTACAGAGCTTTAAATCCATGCTAAGTATGGATTTGCTAATTTGGTCTATAAAAAAAAACAGCAATAGAAGAGCAAAACGAGAAAGTTCTGAAACTGCTATCTGCTGGTCTGGTGGGTACGAAGGGCCATCACCCCTCAGCTGGAGCAGTCTCTGAGCAAAGCCAGAGCAAATCTGATCTCTGTGCCTGTGGAGGTTTGTGAGTGTATACCTCTTCTCTCTTTCGGTGCTTCTCTTGTGCCCTTCCTTTTCCCCACCCAGGGTACTTGGAGGCAGCCTTAGG
>VYZW01041625.1:2248-16923 GCA_013401315.1 Balaeniceps rex
CTGTTTATAAAGCAGAAAGAACTATGTTTTGTTAGTCCATAGCTTTTAATAAAATGAGGAATTATGAACAGCAGGGAATTTGGGAACCGGCACTAGGACAAGGGAAGTGAAGAAAGCAGAGGGGTAAAGCGAAGTGTGTCAGGGAAGACTTTAAGGTCTGCCAATACAATTTTGTATCATCACATATCCATTGATACCAGATAAAACTACGCTCAATTAACTTTTCTCATAGAACTGATCAATTTCTTTTAAGATTTAGTGAATATCTATTTTTCAAATCCCACTGCTGAAGTGTTCTGTAATCCTGGTTCATAACCATGATATCCTGTAAATGCACCTGATTATCAGGTGACAAGGACCTGGACTGAGACTCAGGTCTCACCCTGTAAATGCCATTCAATCAAACATGAGTGCCACTCTGCATCCAAAAAAACAAGGCAACTAAGGAGAATTCAGTCTTGTTCACCCTTGATAACCATGCCCAGAACACTTCAAAATCCCAGGTTCCTTGAGAAAATCACAATATAAAGTATAATACTTTAACCATGTTGCAGTGTTACCAGGCCAGCAGAAATATTGGATAGAAGCTGACAAAATCAGCTTAATGGAAGATTTGTACCCCTGTTTAGAAAAATTATATATCACAAAGATTTAATCTTTGCTTTTCATCCTTTGCATGCCAGACTTAAACCTTCTCTTGACAGATACATTTTCAAAGTTTTAATTTCAAAATCTATTCAATCTTTTTGTATTCAAAAGTAAAGCAAGTTGAAGTAAAAAAAACTAAGCATGGTGAAGACAGGCACTCAGAAATAATATCCTTGGGATTTAGGCTAGTCCAAGAAATTAAGCATACATGCAGTTGTGTGAAGAGTGCAAGTTCTGAACAATGTACTGTCATCAAAAGCACTGGACTGACTTAACCCTATCTTTGTGCAATGTTTCAAAATAGTTTTCTATTCTTGGCTGAAGGTGAAGATTCCTTTTCAAAATGAAAATTTTAGGACTGCTCATCACCATCTTCAACATGTGAAGGACTTCGTGAAGCAGCTTCTGTTTTTCGTACAAAATACGTCTTTAAACCCTCCTCAGAATCCCTCTGCTAGCCCTGAATTTTACCCATGGCAAGATCTTTTTTCTCATATTTAATGTCCTTATGGGTATTAACATCAATAATTGCACTAAATTCATCAACACAAATAACCTGTGCATTAGTAAAGGACTTTTGGTCTATGAAGTAGACTTAAATTCCCACGACGGTATCAGGAGACATACAGAGAACAGCAGAAGCACTGATCATGTATTTACAGAGCTCTAAGTGCAGAGTGAACTTTCACAGTAAGTCAGCAGGAGCACTCCCCATGCAGTCAGTCTGAACTGCTGTGGCTGCAAGATGATATAGTTTACCTCCGGGGGTGCGGGACTAGAAGTGGTCTGTACTCCTCAGGCTGAAGAAATTTCCTGGTGGTAATGAACAGAGGTGAGCCTGGCTAACTCACCTGTGCTGCTTCTGCAAATAAATGCAGTGGTTAATGATATGGGCGGAGAGCTGCTTGTGTGTACCCTCTTTTTAAGCACAAGTGCTGGGAAGCAATACTATCTCTGAGGGACAAGCTTCTGGGTACTCAACATATGGAAGAAGGATTTTTGATTGCTGAAGAAGTGTTTGATGCTGAATTCTTGTTGCTTCTTCAGGAGATAAATCTAAATTTTAATCATGATAATGTGTCACTGCTCTCCAAGGCTACCAAATGGGGGAGTTCAGCATTTACTGAGGGGAAGTTAAAAAGAAACCTTCTGTTTAAGACAGGCTTTGTATTAAATGAGGTATAAAAACTGAGCCAAAGAATCTCTCTCAAGAAGGCTAGTTTCACTTAAGTGCTATTGAGAAAACTGTTAAATAACGATGGGGGTTATAGGACATAGTGGTTTGGAAGGGTGCAGAAGTGGGGGAGATGTCTAGCTATAGCTACTCTGCAGAGTTTTTAAGGTTATTATGTCAACTTATACGTGCAGAAGCATTGACTGTACCAGTAGGTAAAATGTGCTGACACAGTCCTCTAGACCTGCCAGCCTAAATTTTAATAGACCTTCTCTATGTTTTGCTTTGGTTTTCACTCTTTTTTCACAGCTCCTTCTTTTGCTACCTAATGCTGAGAGGAAAATAACACAGTAGACAAAGCACTAGACAAGGCATGAGGAGAATTCTCTTCCTTGTTAATGTTGGGCACCGAGTTGTTGAATATTTGGCACTTCACAGAGAGCAGGAAATCAAGTATTTCTTCATTGGTAAAGCCTCAGTGTTGTCACACCATGCCTTTCATCAGCAGTATGTTTACAAAAGAGGTGGTCATCCCTGCCACTAGTTCAGGAGGCAAAGACTGTACTGAAATAGTAAATGAAACTCTGATAGACTTTTTGGCCTCATATTCAGATAACTACACTTTAATGGCAGGAGAGCAGGTTTTTAATTATGCCCAGAAATACTTGTATAATGTTTGGGTCCCTTTTGAGGAAGTACACTGCTTGAGATAAGCAAGCTGTACTTTTAAATCCTGTGCTGGGACAAGGTATATATATCTAATTAATCTTAACAAATATGATTTTCTAACATACATGTATGTTTGCCCATAAATGTACATACACTATGTGTCAGAGGCTATGGAAAAGAATAAAAGTTAATTTAGTGCCATCATGTAGGACAGTTGTGCACATGGTTAATCTGATAAAACCTGTGTGGTTTTTTTTTTAAACTCTTATTTTATTTTTGGTGAAGTGTCAGGACCTCTCAATGGCACATACAGTACTGTTTTCGGTGTAAATGAGTACTGAAGCCCTGAAAAAAGAGGAGGATTTAAACAGAAATGTTGCCACAGCAGAGCTAGCAGGAGCAGCTAAGAAGTGACACGTTTAAGATATTAATTTTCTCAGTGGCAGTCGGATGATAGGAGGCCTGTAATGATATCCGTGGAGGGGAGTTAACAGCTGCTGTCTTCTCTTGGTGGACGACCATATTAGAGCTAATTCCTCAGATGCTGCTAATTAGTGTGTGGAGAAGAATGAGGTGCAGAGGGTGGTGGCATTTGTCATTCTTGATGCACAGCAGACAACGTTTAAATCACAGTTTGATGGTGGAATCCCCAAAATTATTTTCTGTGTGTCTGTGTAATGTTGTAAGCTATCAAAACAACAGTCTGAACTAGATGTCTTTTACTGCTTCTACTGTATATAAAACCAAAATTCTTCCTTTGTTTGCTGTTACAGAAACAGCAAGAATTGTACAGAAATGTCTTGGAGAAAAAGCTTTCAGTTCTAATACTTGTGCATACCAAAAAAAAAAAAAATTGTATGTACTAGAAAGACTTCTTATGTCCCCTGCTAAATTTACATGTCCACTGGTATCATAAAGAATTGCAACTGCAGCATGCATGCTCGATTGTGTATATTACAGTTCATTAACCAGCCCTCAGGCTGACTAATTGTGCCAGATGGTATAATTTCTGTGTATACTTGACTTGCCATGAGCGTTACTGTCTTGATTCTGATATTTATCGGCAGTAAGTGGTGGGGGGGAAAGGGTTTCTAATTCACAGGCGTCTTTCCTGAAAAGACCAATTGCGGATGGAAACAATTTAATGAGAGTTGTGATTCCAGATATATCAACAGGAATGTGAACAGTCAGCATTCATCAGGGGAGCTACCAAATAAAACAACAGCCTTCACAAAGCTTCTAATCAGCCTTTGAGCATGCTAGCTTGTAGTTGTAGGGAGGTTCACGATCGTGTTTTGACGGCTTGAATTAATATTCCAATATGAGTTCACTTTAATGATAAACCTTTAAAATACATAACTGCATTTTATTTTGTCCTCACACAAAGGTATTATACTCCACCCTATTTTTGCCCTCTAGCCTAAGGAGTGTTGCTCCTTAGCCAAAGACCAGCACTTGGGAAATTTGCTCCCTCCTGCCCGCCCCTTCTCCCTGAGTTGATGTGTGTAAATTTAGTGGGGATGAATGTTACATTCCTTTCCTTAGGGACTCTGTAGAACAACCTGGGTTCCCTCCTGACACTTGGATGAGAAGTGTTTTATTTATCTAGGTAATTTGTCATAACAGGTAAACAAATCAAATCAATCCCATCAAAATTTTGCAGGGCAGCAAGTGCAACCACTTCATCCAGCCTGAATTTAACTGAAGAGGTGACTTGCAAAACCTGGTGGCGCACTTCTGTTGGAATTATCCCTCCAGTGATCTTCACGCAATTTAGAGGCTGTGATTTCAGAGGAAAAGAATGATTACCCAAAGGGTTCCTTCTGTAAGTACATTTTGTTCAGAAAAAAATAATTGGAGCCAGGGAAAAACCCTTCAGTGGATAGAAGGCAATAACAGTGGAACATTCATCTATTTCTTCAAGCCTCCTTCGTGTCCATTTGGCCTACAGATCTTTATACCCTTTTTATGAAAAGGTTGTATTCACATTATGTAGAATATATTTAACTGTGTGAAATTTGCAGAAATCCAATGCTTTATGCTCTTAACATTTCTCTGTAGGCTGTTTCTTCAACTACATGTCACAGAGATAAAATATTAGTATGCAAGTTTTTGAAGAGCTAGATAAATAATATTGGAAGTGAAGTTAATATGCCTCTGAAGACACTGCAGACAGTTAAGATATGTATTGAATAATCATGTTGATAAGAACATGAAAATGGAAGGTAAGGATCCTGCACTGTAGTGGGATTAATTTTTAACAGGCACAAATAATCTTTGCTTGCGATACTAACAGAAACTAACAAACCGCCGTACAAACACATTTTTTCACAGAAAAGGGAATCTGGGTTACAAGACAAAGCTAGTCTAAAATAAAAGCTAAACTCTTATTGTTCTTTCTGTTGCCTAACATAACTACTTACATAGTCAGTGACTGCCAGAAGAACAGTTTTTACAAAAGGTATATCAAAACGCAAATCTTACTGGAAACTACTTTAATTTTGCTATGGCACAGCACTTACCTTTTAATTTTAGTGGTAATTAAATCCCTTCTCTTGTGGCTCTGAACAAAAATGGCACAATCTTAACAGCTTCTTGAAACACTTTATACTTTTTTTTTTTTTGGGCAACAGGCAAGGCTGGATAATTTAATTTATTTAAAAAATGTGGTTTGGAGTTGTGTACTTGGGAGGCTTGTGTGCCTGTTGCTAGGTTTGCTTTTCACTGCTATGGCAACCACCGGCAAGCAGGGCTCAGTGGGAGATGGCTGCCACTCATCCCAGAGGACCTGGCGTCCTTGGGGTTAGCGGGCCGAGGCAGGCAGTTTTACACCAGAGGGTTTGAGCGGAGAACAGTGTTTTTAAGATCCTGCAGCTTCAGACCCACCTGTCTGTCTTGTTCTCACTTTCCCTGGGGACCAAAACCAGTAGCAGAGGCTGAGTAGCTCTGCTGTAGCTTGCTGTTTTCTCAGTGGAAGAAGAAAACTCATGGGCAGGTTGCAAGAGCCGGGCAAGAGTTTTTAAACTCATTAGGACTGCGTGCAAGCTCACCCATCAGATAATTTCTGAATTATGCAGAAATATATCTGAATGCAGCTCATGGTATTTGCCTGAGATGCCTTGATAACTTCCAATATTTATTCCAAATATTAATTACTTTACTTCTGTCTGGTCAAGGTGTTTACTTTTCCAAGTACAATCATTTTCTATGAAAAGCTGTGTTCTTGCAGACTGTCACCTGATAAAACAGGTGTCTGAGCTAGAGTGACTCCGTGACTGTGACCCTGAGCACGTAAGGGACACTGAGCATGTGTGCATGGCTCAGGGAGGCACCCAGCACCCAGGGAGGCAGTCACCCCACCTCTCTTTCTCTGGGCTTAGATGTTTGACTTGGAAATACTTTGATTTGGGCACTCTGCTCCCTGTGCTTAAGCCCAGGATTTCACCTAGCCTCTTCCTGTTGGTAAATGTTTACACGCATACCATTCCCAAAGGAAGCGTGGTTTTCCCCTTGCTGTAAAAGCGTGCCCGCTGGGGTGTCTGCGCTTACCTTTGCCCAGCAGCCTAACCATTGGGGTGCTTTTCTCTGCCTGCTGTTGGAGGGTTCAAAACACAGACCCTTCTCTGATGGCTTCCAGCAAAGTGCAGTCATCTCGAGGCATAACCTAGCTGGGATGGGGCATGCTGCTGCTAGTGGTTGCTGCAGGGAAAGGATTGCAAGATGTGCCCCTGTGTCTGAGAAGATTTTTAATTTAGAGGCATTAGTTCTTGCCTGAGGATGGACGATTGCATTGCTATACGAAGAGTGGATGTTGCTCTTCGCTTTTTTCATTTTGCATGTGATTTTGGATGGTGAGGAGCAGAAGGGATCTGTTTTGATTTTTTTTTTTCTTTTTAAATATGTATATAACTGGATTTTTCGAAGGTACTGCAGATACTGCAAGCACTTTTTTCTGTGATGTTTTTTCACTTTGAGGTAAATGGTTTTTTTTATGATTTAAGGTATATGTCCCTACATGGGAGAGGTTTCAAATGGCTGTTGTGGTAATCTGATTTGAAGCTTTCTAGTTACCCTGTGTTACTTATGTTCATAAGTTAAAAAAAACTTAATTTGAACAGTTACACTGTAAGTTACTAGGTTTATATTTTTAATACCTTTCTAGGTATCAGTTAACAGTTAAATTTTATGTTCTGAAACACTTGCAAAACATGAGTGGTTTTGAGGTTTGTTTTTTTTTAATGTCTTAAATTGTGGTGCACGTACCCCCAAGATAATAGGCTTGGATTTTATTTTATTAACTGGATTTGCCTACATGTAGCCGTGATATTGGTAAACCCTCAATATATCTAGCAGGTAACTTCCAAGGGATGAAGAGAACAAGTGTCTCTGCAACTGTCACTTTGTGCTAAAAACTAATATATTTCATTACTTTTGCAATTGAATATTCATTTTGGCTCAGGTTTTGGGCAAATTTTGACACTGCCTGTGTTATGGACTTGATTTCAGTATTCTCCTTTCTTGTTTGCCTTCCTTGCTTTTCAAGACTATCTGATTATTGTGATACAGTTGTGACAGAGACACCAGGTATAGCCTACAAGAAAACTTTTCCCCACTTTGAGGCTGCTGGCCAGTACAAGGAGCAGATGGCCACTGCCACCAGGGAACTCTCAGCAGCCCGGGCTCAGAGCTGCTGCCCCTGTCTGCTCCCCATCGCTAGCCCTGCGGAGGAGGTGTGAGTCCAAGTAAAATCCTGGTTATTAGGCACTTCTTGACTTGGAACGGTGTCCTCACCCCACTACGTTTTGGTCACTTGCAGAACTTTTTAATCTGCTTTCTATACGTGGCCGGGTCAAACCACAGCAGCAGTTGCTGCATGCTGGGAGGAGTGCAAGGCACCCTGGGGCTGTGTGTAGGGAGCACGGCAGGTCCTGCGAGTGGGAGGGGTGGGCAGGTGATGCTGGCAGCACCGCAGCCCCTTCAAACCACACGGGAAGCTGGCACTAGCAGTGGTACCAGTAGCAGTTGCCATGTGCTGAGAGGAGCACGAGGCTTGCGAGGTTCCCAGGGGGTGCCTGAGGGGATTTCTGGGTGCCTGACGCCCTGCGCTCTGTGTGGGGAGGGACCAGGTAGCAGCAAGGACGAGCTGCTGGAGGGCATCAAGGCACTGAGTGACTGCAGCTTCACCAGCCAGACCACCCGCCACCAGTCATAATCCCCCCGCAGGGAGCTCAAGCGATGGCGACCATCTGACAGACAGCCATGTCCTCTGCATCCCCTGTGGTGTTAGCACCCGTTGGGACTGACGCCACTACCCAGATAGAGCTCCCAAGGGAACATACAGCTCTCTAGGTCTCCGGCTGCAGGTTGTGCCTGAGTTTTCTACTGGGGTCTGAGGGCAGCAGCGAGAACGTCTGTGGGATGTGCGCCTAGGTAGAAGAGCTGCTCCGCTTGGTGGCTTGTCAGTGCCTGACTCCTGAGACATGGTGTGCTAACGAGGGCTTTCATGCTGTACCATGGTGTACTGAGTACACTGGAGCACATCTGAAATGTTTGTACGCTAATGCATGCAGTATGAGGAATAAAAAAGAGGAACTAGTAGCTTTGGCTCAGTCCCAGAGCTACAACATCACCGTCATAAGCGAGACTTGGTGGGAAGAGTCCGGTGACTGGAGTGCTGCGATGTATGGGTGTCCTGGTTTCAGCTGAGTTAGAGTTACTTTTCTTCCTAGTAGCTAGCATAGTGCTGTGTTTTGGATTTAGCATGAGAAGAATGCTGATAACACACTGATGTTTTAGTTGTTGCTAAGTAATGCTTAGACTAGTCAAGGACTTTCTTTTTCAGCTTCCCATGCTCTGCCAGGTGCACAAGAAGTTGGGAGGGGGCACGGCCCAAGATAGTTGATCCAAATCGACCAAAGGGCTATTCCATACCATATGACGTCATGCTCAGTATATAAACCGAGGGGAGTTAGCCGGGGGGCAGCGATCGCTGCTCGGGGACTGGCTGGGTGTCGGTCGGCGGGTGGTGAGCGGTTGCATCACTTGTTTTCTTTTCCCTGGGTTTTGTTTGTCTCTCTCGTTCTCCTTTTCATTACAATTATTATTATTATTATTATCATTATTATTATTACTATTATTATTATTATTTTATTTCAATTATTAAACTGTTCTTATCTCAACCCGTGGGTTTTCTTACTCTTGCCCTTCCGATTCTCTCCCCCATCCCACCGGGGAGGGGGAGGGTGAGCGAGCGGCTGCGTGGTGCTTAGTTGCCGAGTGGGGCTAAACCACGACAATGGGTTATAGGTTCTTCATGAGAGATAGGCAGGACAGGCAAGACGGAGAAGTAGTGCTGTATGTAAAGGAGGGGTTGGACTGTACAGCACTTACAGTTAGGGATAATGTGGTTGAGAGCCTCTGGGTAAGGACTAGTGGAAAGACTAATGAAGAGGATGTTGTTGTGGGAGCCTACTGTAGGTCACTCAGCCAGCATGGTGACACCAGTGTATTATTCTATAAGGAGTTAAGGGAAATCACTAGATCATTTGCCCTTGTCCTTATGGGCGACTTCAACTTCCCAGATATTAACTGGGACTATCATACAGCAGACACTAACAGGTCCAGGAAAATCCTGAAACACTTTGGAGGTAACTTTTTGATACAGGTATGAAGGGAGCCAACTAGGAAAGGTACCCTCCTGGATCTATTGTTGGTCTGAGATAGTCTCATGGGTGAAGTGATGATTGGTGGCTGTCTTGGCCACAGTGATCATGAAGTGGTTGAATTTAAAATCTTTGGTGATATGAAAAAAACTGTCAGCAGAGCTAATACCCTGGATTCTGGGATAGCAGACATTAGGCTGCTCAAGGAGCTAGTTAGTAAGGCCTCCTGGGAATCTGCTTTTGAGGGAATTGGGGTCCATAAATGCTGGTCAATATTTAAGACCCCAGGAGCAGGTAATTCCAGTGTGTCAAAGTGTATGGACTTTGGAAGTAAGGTCAGATTACACAGGAGGACTACAGAGACACAGTTCACCACCGTAGGGAGAAAACTCATACAGCTAAAGCTCAATTGGAGTTGAAGCTGGCCGGTACTGTGGTGGATCACAAAAAAGGTTTAAAGCATGTTGACAGCAAAAGGAGGACTAAAGAAAACATTGGTCTGTTATTTGATGAGGTTGGTCACATCACAAATAGGGATGAAGATAAAGCAGAGACATTTAGTGCCACCTTTGCCTCTGTATTTAACACCAAAGATGGCCCCTGAGCCTTTCAGAACCCTGAGTTGGAGGACCGCAAGTGGGGGAATGATAAGCTCCCAGTTGACTTTGAATTTGTACATGATTTGCTGCTGCAACTGAATGCACATAAGTCTAACAATGGGATTCATGCCAGGGTACTGAAAGAGTTGGCCAATGTTATTGCGAGACCTCTCTCAGTTATTTCTCAACAGTCTTGGGAATCTGGAGAGGTCCCAGTCAACTGGAAGCTGGCAAATTATTCCAGTTTTCAAGAAGGTCAAGAAAGAAGACCCTGGTAATTATAGGCCAGTCAGTCTCACTTTGGTGCCTGGTAAAATTATGGAGAAGATTATTCTGGGAGTTACTGAAAAAACACTTGAAAGACAATGCAGTCATCAGTCAAAGCCAACATAGGTTCATCAAGGGAAAGTCATGCGTTACTAAATTAATACCCTCTTATGAGAAAGTTACCTACCTAGTTGACAAAGGGAAGGTAGTGGATAATAGGGGGTTTTGGGATTTTAAGAAAGCTTTTGATACTGTCTCTCACAATATCCTTCTAGACAAGCATAAAGCTAGACATTTAGACAGTATGATAGATGAATAATTGGCTGAAAGGTTGGGCTTAAAGAATTGTGGTAAATGGGGTAACATCTGGCCAGTCACTAGTGGTGTTCCCTAGGGCTCAATTTTAGGGCTAGTTCTCTTCAGTGTTTTTATCAATGACCTGGACACAGGTGTTGAGTGCACGCTAAGTAACTTTGCCGATGATATAAATTATGAGGAGCTGTTGATTCTCTCAGGGGTAGAGAGGCCTTACAGAGAGATCTTGGTAGATTGGAGTATTGGGCAATCACCAACCATATGAAATTCAACAAGGACAAATGCCAGATTATGCACCTGGGGTGATGTAATCCTGGATGTGCATATAGACTGGGGGACAAGAGGCTGGAATGCAGCCCTGCAGAAAGGAATCTGGGGGTTTTGGTTGATGGTAAGCTCAGTATGAGTTAACAGTGTGCCCTGGTGGCCAAAAGGGCCAACCCTATCCTGGGGTGCATCAGGCACAGTATAGCTAACTGGTCAAAAGAAGTGATTGTCCCACTATACTCAGCATTGGTGGGGCCTCACCTTGAGTACTGCGTGCAGTTTTGGGCTCCACGATATGAGAGAAATGTAAAAATATTAGAATGTGTCCAAAGGAGGGCAACAAAGATGGTGAAAGGACTAGAGGTCATGACTTATGAGCAGCAGCTGAGGATATGAGGTTTGCTCAGTGTAGAGGAGACCGAGGGGTGACCTCCTTGCTGTCTACAACTTCCTCATGGGGGGAGCAGAGAGGGATGTGCTCCTGTCTTGTCTCTGGTGTCTAGCGAGAGGATGAAAGGGAATGGCTTGAAGCTGTGTCAGGGGAAGTTCAGATGGAATATTAGGAAAAAGTTTTTCACAAGAGAGCAGTCAAGCACTTGAACAAGCTCCCCAGGGAAGTGATCAAGGCCCCAAGTCTGCAGTGTTCAAGAAGTGTTTGGACAATGTTCTTAAATACACGGTTTCACTTTTAAGTTGCCCTGTGTGTAGCCAGGTGTTGGACTCTATGATCCCTGTGGGTCCCTTCCAACTCAGGATATTCTATATACTTGTTTTTCTTTTAGCTGAAAGAAGAAATTAGACATTAGGATATTTATAGTAGTGTAAAGTACATTTGCTTGTTTTTTCCACGTCTATATTTGTGAAGCAAGGAAGCTGTATTCCATGTTCTCAATGTTTGTAATGCCATGACTGGAAATGAAAGACCTAGAGAGAGAATATCCTGTTTCTAAGTTTTCTCACGATAGTTTTCAACACATTCATTCTTTTCTTACCCTCTGCCACTGCTTAAAAGAATAAAATCTGTTAACAACAGGCATATGTGATCAACAGCTCCTCCTACTTCAAATCTGTCTTTAAGCTTCACTTTTTGGGAGTCCATCCTACATTAACCTTCTGCTAGGGTTTATATCAAACCGAAAATGCAGTAACTATGGTACTGTGCAAATGTGTGTGAAATTGTAAACTTCTGTGCTTGATAGTCTGTTGATAGGGTATGGTTGAAATCTCCTGGCAAAAGTACAAATGTAGATTTTCTGAAAATTGAATGAACAGTTACTTGAAGAGATGCACAAATAATTGAACTTTCTCCATTTAGGAAATAAAGCATCCTGATCTAGCTGATATTTTGGAACGAAGTGAGATCTTCATATTCTGAGGATTCAATCAGTTCACAAAATACATCAAATAAAAAGATGGTGCTGAATGAATCACTGGCTTAACCAAAGAAATAAATGTGGTCTAATTCAGTTCTTCCATGTTTAAATTCACCCCTCTTTTCTTTGCAGTAGGGTTTTATGGAAGGTTTGGTTTACTTCTTTACAGGAAGGTTACCATTCCTTTCTCTAATACTGGCTTATAGAATTCAGCTCAGACATGAGGATTTGGGGTTTTTTTTGTTGTTGACTATAGACCACTTCATTCATTCTGGTCTATTTTCAAGGCTGTGCCTCTGTGTCACATATGTCAAATACCTGTGTGTCTGGAGGAATCACTATCACTCTGAGGGGTTTTTGTTTGTTTGTTTTAAGCAAAATATGCGAAAGGGAAAAGGACTCTGAAAGCTAACAAAGAAAATAAAAGATTCAAAAAGAAGCAGCTTACCCACAGGCCATTTCTGACTGATAGGAATTCAAGTGGCTGTGATTTTTTCCAAGTGAGTGGCCAAATGAAGCTTTCCTGTTTGACATTCTCCCCTGCCTCTCCACCTGTGCCACACAAAGACTCTTAGTGTCCATCGTTTGTTTGAATAAAATGTATTTCTAGGTCAGGCACATCTCACA
Source organism: Balaeniceps rex (assembly GCA_013401315.1). Classification (NCBI taxonomy): domain Eukaryota; kingdom Metazoa; phylum Chordata; class Aves; order Pelecaniformes; family Balaenicipitidae; genus Balaeniceps; species Balaeniceps rex. Next base: position 14,850 of record VYZW01041625.1, read on the forward strand.
CTGAAAAGGGAGAGATTTGGCAGGGAGGAACTCCCAGGCATGATAAGGTTAATGGAGTAGGATCTGTTTACTACAGTCAGGTGTGAAAACTAATGATAACTATTTTCTTTTTAAAGTAAATGTTACTCCTCATCTGGAGGTAATTTCAGAAGTGATTGAATATTCATGAGTTTTTCTTGATAATGGGATAAAGGCTTCTCTTATCTGGTTGTGTTTTTACACATATTATTCAGGAGAACCAGGAAGATGTCTTATAGGGTATTGAACATTCAAACTTGTTTTCTGCAGGGGGAAAAGCATGCTGTGTGAGCTGACAAAAGAAGAGTAAACCTTGAACAGTTAGCAGGCAACCTGATATACACGATTCTGGAGTTCAGCTCTGACAGCTGCATAACACTGTCAGTGTATTTCACTGACATTTAAACACCTTTTTAAAAGGATGTAACTAGAAGTCATTGCAATGTTAAAATTGATTGTTTGTTTGTTTCTTTTTTACTAGATCCACATAGGAAATAGAATGGAGAATTCTACATTCAAATGAATGAATATTCTCTTATTCCAGATAGGCTTCCAGCTAACAGGCAAGATGTAAAGACAGCTGTGAGCCTCTGCCCTTCTTTTTCCTTCCTACTCAATCTCCATGCAGCATCTCTCCTCCCCTTTTTACCTCCACCACAACCTGGTGAGGCACAGTGCTGCACATCGTGCAATCCAGTACTGTTTATCTCTGATTCCCTTTTCCTCTCTGTAATTATTCTAATATCTTTTGTAGCCAGAGTTTTTAGTCAGGGTCAAAATGGGCATAAGAACTGTGCCCACAACAGGGAAGATGAATTCATTTAAGAAGTCACACTTATGTAATAGCTGTTTAAAAAAAAAGTTATGTGTTTTCCTGGTTCAGCAAGGAAGGGAGATAAGAGTCCTGATTTTTGTGCCAAAGGCTGAGAGTGTAACTCTTTCAAGAAAATGAAAGGTTGGCTTAATTTGTGTTTGTTTGGTGTATGGGGGCAGGGGAGTGAAACAGAAAAGGGGAAGTGTTGGTTTGGTAACTTTTTTGTTTGTTTTGGAGTCTCTGTTGCATGCAACTAATGCTCTAAGACTCAAGTCTGTCTTTTCCTGTCTTTCAGGTTTAGTAACAACAATAAAGCAGTCCTCATAATTCACCAAATGGTGAAGCATTACTTCAGAGGATTCTTTTATTCCAGTCTGGATCAAGCAAGGCTTTTTCTTACAGCTATCTTAGATAGATAGCTATAGTTATGTTAGTTCAGTCAGCAGAGTTACATTGATTATAGGATTCTTAATTGGTTGGGTTTTGTTTGATCAACTGTGTAAAAGACAACAGTTGGAGATACAGTTTGCCTGAAAAATAGGGAGGATTATTGCATTTTGAAAAGGGAATGGGGTATTTCGTGAAACTTCTGAAGTATACAAAAGGGCTTTTCTGCAAATATAGAAATTATACCCTATTAGGGTAAGATGCTTTAAATGCATAAGGTTTGAGGCACGCTTTTCTTCAACAATGAGGACTTAGGTGCAGTTTGGGCCTATTTAAAATAAATGGTTCAGAACTGTATCAAGGACTCACTTAATGCTATGCTGGCATGAATAACAATCCTATTTTCAAAGTACTCTTTCCCCTCCCTCCCTATAGCTGTGTTGAATACTAGAGGCAGTTACAGCTGAATGCTAACAGCAGTTACAGACAATGTACTGTTCTGGCTTCCACATTTCAGGACAGACACAGGGGATTTAATTGCTGCTCTTGTACCTTGTCAAAATGATCAAGGGAATGGAGCAGTTGCCTTATCAAGGAGACTGAAAAGGTTGGAGCTCTTTAGTTTGGAGCAGAGATGTCTGTGGTAGGGTAACGACTGAGGCTTATAAAATTGGTGGAGGCAAGATATGAACTGTTATTGACTACATCTCACCACAGAAGAGCTAGGAAATGGATTTAAATGGATTTGAAACAGATAAAGTACTTTTTTTATACAGTGCATAGTGAACTTCTGGAGGTTGTCAAGACAGACACAATATGAGCAGATGTGAAAAAGGATGGACAAACTGTGGTGGA
>VYZW01041630.1:1863-12456 GCA_013401315.1 Balaeniceps rex
TTATCCCCTTTCGTGACACAATTTCCTCTGGCTGTACCTTTACAAATCGCATATAGGTAAAAGTACAGCATGCAGCCTTCCCATGGTTAGAAATTGTGCCTCAGTTTTGGGTAGTTTGTTCCACTGAATTAAAACTCCAGGTCATTGCCCATGTGCAGATTACTTCAAATATGTCTCTTAATCAACATTTAGTATCAGAAATGATATATCTTAAGAATAAGAGAGTAAAATAATTTCTAAGAGCAGAATTTCATGGTCTAGGAAGAGCAAAGCAGAATGACCCATACTTGTTATATGTTTAACATATCAGTCAGGAGAACAACTANCAAAGTGCTTGCAAAAATGTAATAAACACACTTGTGTACTTTGTGTACTTATTAATCGTTCATGTTGTGTAGTTTTTTCTTTGCCTATACTGGACAAATCATTGCAATCAGAAATGGAAGAAGCTTGTTCCTTCTGTTTTCCTTGCTATTGGAGGACTGTTCTCAGTATTACACGTTTTTTGTGCAACCTACTTTTAGATGTTAAAGGAGATAGTTCCTTTAGCAGACATTATGAGAACAAAGACTAAAATTTAAAAAATAGTAANGATAACAATACTACATTACTTATGTGCATGTAAAATAATTTAAATGGTTAAGAGAAATCTATAGCTGTGCCAATTAACATGATATCACTAAGGAAAATTAATTAAAATACAGTTCCACAATGTGTTTGTTTCTCAGTTAACTAGCTGTTATATAGCTCTTTGAGTGCTCTTGATGAGAACCCGTGCCGTAATGGCAAACAATTTTTCATCAGTAGCACAAGCCAAGGGAGTAGAAGAGCTTCCCACAGCACAGCACATCAGTCATAACTGATTCACTTCAAAGTCTGCGCATATTTGGTTTATTGCAGACTCTTCTCTGTTTGTTGACAGCCTAAGCTGATTTATCCTGAGGTAGATTGCGTGGATCTTAATTTCTATAGACTCTTCTGTGCTTAGTCTAAGCCTGTGACTATTGTGCTTTTCAGAAACAAGAAAATCGACTGTACATCAATCCATTTGGTGCAGTTTTTTGCTGCACAAAAGGGTGCAGTTCAATGAAAATTACAATTTAAGAAGTTTCCAGCCCTAGATCCTCAGTTTTACATTTTCTTCACAGTTTACTATGCCCCATCAATAGTGCTAATAGCATGTTACAAAACAGATCCAAAAATTGCTTAGAAATCCTTCCCACCCATTTTCCCCTACCCACATCACCTCATTTTTTTGCACAAGGTTATTTTATCCCTCAGCAGGATCGTATCAGCGTTTCTGTTTTCAGCAGAACCACACAAACCATTTAATCAGCATGATTTAGGCAATAGTGAAGTGCACTGCAGATGTGGAGATGAGTTTCCACAGCAGGGGTGGAGAGAAAGGGAATTTTTACGTCAGCCTCATTCCTGAGGCCAATGTGTCATGCAGTTGGGTGGTATAGTTAAAAGCGGGCGGCACTGAAATGATTTGCTAATTTCATGTTACTAAATAGTTAATGATATTTTTTTTTTTGTCACAGGAGCTGAAACAAAACAAGGATTTCTACTATAATAGGAAATATATCTATAAATTAATTGGTTTTAATAATATATGCACTTACTAATCTTGACTTAGTGCAGTTATTTAAATTGTAATATGTATGCATTGATCAAAAGTATTTGCAACATGACCATGGCTGCAATTCACCTTCAGTTAGTATAGTAGATTTTAGGACAGAACATTTCTGTACTGTACTTCCTATAATAATCAATCAATGGCAAAAGTTTATAGAGTTCTTTCCGTCGTTAAGATCCAATGCATTTTTCAATTATTCAGTTCTGGGTTACCACAAGTATTAATATAGCTGGTTTTCTGAAGAACACAGCTCAATTCAGCTAAGCCATAAAAGACCAGATTATAATGCATTTCATCCCAGGAGGGGAAAGGTGGTGTTTATGCAAGCTCTCTCTTAAAAAAAAAAGCAACATTTTATTTCCATTGGGTTGCACGGAAACCCTGCAAACAGATGTTGTTAGGCAGCAAACTAATTTACATCTCCAGGTGATATCACATTTCAGCACTGCCTCCATTTTGGGTAGATATCAATTGAAGAGAACAAGGTCAAAGCACTTAATATATTTAACGGCTCTTTCTGTCCCACGTGAATTCTTTTGACTTGTATTTTTTACAAAGGAGAAACTCCAGCAGTTTCTGAATTTTGAGATTTTCAGCTATAGTTTCTTGTTCTTTCAGATATCTGCAGAGGATCCCAACACTTCAGAGAGTTACTCCTGTATTTAACAGTTATTAGCAATGATGGCAACAGGTAAGTGATTCTGCTGGTACAGTGAGAAAGCTGGTTACTAGTACAGAAATGGATTATCTTCACCTTACAGTAGTCTAAGCATCAGCCAGGAGACTTGCAGCTATTCTGCAGGGAGAAATTTGTCCTGAGAAAATGGTTCTGCCCGCGTTGTACAAGCTGCTGTGGACTCTTTCCCCATGTCAAGTGTAGTCTGGCCAGACAAATGTGAGCCCCAGGGAAGATCATTTTAATTGCTCTTTGAATTGGCAGTTCTGATCTGTCTGCTTTTCTTTTGCATTGCTAAACTTCCCGTGGCTGAAAGGGGTGATTTGGGGGCAGGTATATCTCCTCTAGAAGTGGTGAGGTAGTGTCAAACAGAAGCTCTTTTCACAGCAGCTGCCACAGCTATAGCAATGACACAGTAACAATTGAAATTTTGCCACCAGATCCCAATCATACTGAAAAAAAGACTTGAAAAAATTAACAAGAGGCTTGCACGCATATCCTATGGTTCTGCACATTGAGTTACTCAAGCCAGAAATGCTGCGTAGGCCAGAAAAGTGATGATAAGAGCGAGGTTCTCCAAAGTGTCTAAATGTTTTTTCTTCTCAGCTGTCCAGGAAAAATGATACTTATGCATGAATCACATTCCTGCAGTTAATAGAGGATATTTTTGTCTCTGCATTTTTTTAAAGAGATTTACTCACCTGTATTTCTTCTTAAGGATAAATATTATTTTAAGAATCTCATCAGGGAACAAATTTATCCTCAACAAGTTCATGTCCTAGTTAAAACATGCAAATCAATTCCTGGAATTTTATAATTCAGCCAGTTTAGTTTGCACATACAATCACACCCTCACAAGTTCTGTCTTTTGGAATAATAAGCTGAATCACGTGGTTAGACACAGAGGCAAATTGTCAGGTTCATCAGATGGCTGGTTTGAGCTGATTAAGCAGACTGAAACCATTCTCAAGAAGGCAGTGTTGAACCCCTCATATCGATGCCATCTTTTGAAACATGAAATAACATGTTAGGCAGGAATACCTCGTTAAGGTACCTAATTCATGTCTGTGTTCTCCTTTCACAATTTGCTTTTTCTCCTTGACATGCTGTTCCTTGTGCTGTAATTTTAAGTGGAACTGAAGCAACATAAAACTTGCTGCTACTGAGAAGGGGAGATGCAACTGAGTGGTGTACCACATGGCTGGAAACAGGGATTAGGACAGTGAAAAAGAGCAAGACAGGGACAAGGAAATGTAAGATTTTCCCTTCTAACTGCTCTAACTGCAAGCTAATAAGCTGGGCTCAGGACCTGTACCTCAGCTAAAGAATCATATACAGGTATGCCTGATAGGACTCATGAGTAGTGAGAGTTTCTGACAAGGTTCAAAGGGCAAATACTGCCTGGAACATACTGATTTTGGGCAGTTCGATGCCATGTTTCTCCTCAAAGGAGCAGATGGCTGAGAGAAACCACTAGCTGCAAGTCACCTTTCATTTTCATAGTAGGACCAAGTCGCTGGTGGTCTGGCCATGTGTTCTCGGTTTCCCTTCCCAGCACGAGTAACATGATGGCAGAGCAGATGTGTAGATGTGTCACATATGCAGCTGCATGGAACAATCAGGAAGAGTTTTTCTCATTTAAAGCAGCTCAGGGTGTGATGCAGAAGGGGACCACTGCTGCAGACGTAATCCTGGCCCCACTGAAGCAAGGTTGTATTTCACTAACAGAAGAGAACAAAGTCAGGATTTGCGGTTGAGCGGTCTGGAAAATGTGGTGTTTGTATCATTTGCTTAAAACCAAGTGAGACATGTTAGGATTTTTTGCAATGTAATAGTTAAAGTTAAGTGATCGCATTTTTCATATCTTTTAAATATACATACACACACACACAATATAGTCTCATAAAATACATTTTTTTTTAATATCCAGTTAATCAGTGCTCTGCTGTCTGAAATTGTACTATTCCAGTTATAGAAGAGTCAGCTGAGATCCTGCAGACTTTTATAGTATTCTGATGTCCTGTGGGCCTGTAAGCCCATTATCTTTATTCAACAGATTTTTTTAGAATCTACAGTAAAAAGTACAATTAATGGGTACCTGTATAAATCAAATACACTTGAGAAGACACAGCATGACTTTTATAAATGGAAGTCTATTAACAAACCTACTGGATTCTTTTGAGGGTGTCAGCAGCCATGTGGTTATCAGCAGTCTCTTTCATTTCCAATTTATTTAGACATTCAAAAGGCTTTTTACATAGTTTCTTGTCAAAGTATTTTAAGCCTAATCAGCCATAGGCAAGTCCTTGTACAGGTAAATAATTGGTTAACAGAAGATAAATAAGACAGTCCTTAACTGGAGAAAGCTCATTTTTGGACTCTGGGTTCTAGAGTAGCTCATCTTTGAGGATGGTTGGTCCTGATTCTTCACAGACACCTCCATCACTCTCAGGCAGAGTATCTTGTCATTTCTGTGTTTTATGAGGATGGTTTTTTTTGGACTTCTCTGTCTTTTGGGGCACACAGCTCTCTTTTCCTCATTCCTAGTTTGAATTCACCTTATCTTAGTCATTCTTCATCCGGGGGAAAATGTTTCTGCTGTAGGTGGTGAGCAGCAACCTGTCCCCTCACTGAAGAGCTGCCACTTCTATTGCCCCAATATTTCTCTTTAGCTAGTTGGCATCCTCTATACTGAACACACCCATATCCATCCCCTCCTCCTTAGAGGTTTGTAACAGCTGTATAGTCAGAGAATAAACCTCCATGCTACACTAATATTAATGCCACCCTTAAAGGAAAATAGGAAATTCAATGATTAGGTGACCTTTTTTTCTTACAAAAAATGGCATTTCTTTTACTCTACCATATTTATCAGATACTTGTGAAAATGATAAGGTAATCTATGAAAATAATAACAGCTTTGACTGTCTTTATGAGCCTATTCAGCTTGTTTTGATTTCTGCTAATAGCAGGCCTCTGGGCCTTCATGGTGTTATTTTTTTCCCCTTCAGATCTTCCAAACAACCTGACAGAAATGTTAAGCATAATAGAACTTGGGATTTCTTCCAGAATTTAATGTGTGTAAGTATATGTGTGAGCAGACTTTTTTTTTCCCTGTCTTTCTTTAACAAGCTAAATACTGTTCTTCCCCTGTCTGTACAGTCTCTGGAGTGTAACCTCAGGTGCTGTAACTTCATGCTTGCTTTCCCCTAACCCTTTTCCTGGTAGCCCCCTTTACCAACACATCACTGCCCCTGGGCAAACCATTGCTGGGCCCAGCTTCCACCTTCATCTCCGCAAGTCGGGGCTGCTCTGGCAGCAGGCGGCTGAGAATGGCATTGGGATTAATCTTACCTGACTCTGAGCAAACATGAAGCTGTACCCAGTGAAGTCCCTGCCACAGGTATTCACCATGCTTCTCCTGACATGTTCTCAGCCTGATTATCCAAATTTGAGGAATAAGCAGTAATGCGGATATCCTGTGAAGACTGTGGAGAAGTTGTTAACTAAGGAGAAAAATCTGAGCTCCTTAAAGAAATTTCTATCATCCTTCAATATTCTTAGTGTAAAAATAAGGGAAAACCAGGAAGTGGGGGAGTCTTTATACATACAGTATCATGTTACTGTAAATCCTATGCAAATTTGTGCTATGCAATACTTTTCAATTGATATTCAAGATTTATTGTTGTTCTCTAAAACAAAACAAAATCATGAGTAAAAATATTAGACAAAAGAATATTTTCCTAAATCTGGGGAGGGGTGTCACAGGTATCAGTGTTCATCTGGGACAAAGCAGCTGATAACAAAAAAAACCCAAATCCACTAAGTTAATGAAAAAGCATTGAAAGTAATAATGTGAGTTCATACCATAAATTGTATGATATACTTAAGTGAAATATAGGAGGTGTGAATCATTTTTGCTAAGGAAAAACATTTATTAAAAAAAGAGAATAAAAAATCCCCTTATTTAAAACACAAGACTGGCTAAGAGTATTCAGGAAAGACATGCATTTTAATGTTCTAGTAATTTGTGTATGATGTCATATTTTTGCATTTTGACAATAAATACACAGATTCATAGATCCATTTGTATTTAATGTCATTAAAATATAGTAGAGAGCCATGTGCGTTGAAGGAGCCATCAAACTGTGAATATCGTCTCCTCTTACCAAACGTTTCCCTGTGTGCCATGGGGAGCAGTAAGAGTTTGTTATCTCTTGTAACATCTTCAACTGAATTAAATTCTTGAGAACAAAATCCACCTTAGTTCCTGGACTAGTATATGGGCCAGATCTGTGGGACAGGTATTTATGAATAGACATGCAGACAATTTGACTATGTTCTGGAAGATTACAGTTAAACTCTGTGTCACAGGTTTTCCCAGGAGGCTAACTGAGAATACTGCATAATTTGCAACTCTTTTTAGGGTCATAGTCCTTCTAGTAATTCTGTTGTTTTGTTTTCTTTTATCTGACTGAAAAAAAAATTAAAGAAAAAAATTAGAGAGCCTTCTGAGTGAAAACAATTCTATCTTTGATCCAACATTGCTTTGGCTACTGCTTGTGAGTTTTTGGTTTGATGTTGGACAGGGACAACAAATACATAATCTAGTGTTACATTTCAATTTGATAAATGTTTGGAGATTATTCTTTTCTTCTCCATTATGAAGCATAGATCATGGTCAACCAGTGTAACAGACTGCATTGCCTTGAAAATACGGTGTCAAAATTCTCATTTGCCTGCAGAAAGGTAGCCTTACTTATTCTGTATTTTTATTTTGGCAGCTGCAGTCCTGACTTCATATACTTACAGCTGACCTAATTTAATTTCTTCTGTGTTGTAGGTAGAGAGACTTTGTCAATAGCATTCCGTTTGTTTGATGTTGAAGTTTTTGGTCATTTTAAAAACATTTTTGATTAATTTTTAAATACCTTTTTTCTGTATGAGTTTTTGGAAAAAAAAAAGCTCTGTTTCTTTCTAGGAATTTGTTCAGACTGAGAAATCTAACTAAACATACCTATCCTTTCTTTTTAAAGTATTATAAGTTTCAAAAGGTCTCTGAAGTTCAAAGTGAATCTTTCTTCTACCTAAATGATTTGATTCACAAAAAAATTCATGTAATCAAATAAAATTGCTGTGGTGACACTGAAATTAGATATTTGGCATATTTTTCTGTCCTGAATTACATGTCAGCATGTGCTACAAATAGCCTGTGGAATGGTGTGCTGGTTAAACCGTCTTCCTATGAAATTCCGGCAGTTTGTTTCTTGATGACCAGACCAATCAGAGCTGTTTGATCTAAGTTAAATAAACATCAGTGAAAATCCTAACAGAAGTGAAACTATTATGGAATTAATTTTTTTTTTCTGCCCATATGACAGAGCTCAGTGTTCTAATCATAGCCATATAAGACACTATTGTGGGTAAATTGAAAGCATGTTGATCTTCATGTTAATTCCTCATTACATTTAGGTATCTTCACATATAAAAAAACCACAACATATCACAGCACAAGGAGATTATCCATGTAAGGTATTATTTTGTAGCTTTTAACGACAATGAGGAAAATGGTTGAAGGGGAAGACTGTGGTAAATCTCATGCTGAAATTTGTAGAATACTGACATCTGGTGGTAAAAATACTTAAACCAGAAAGATGTGGCTAATTAGTCACTTTGAGAGAGTGTGATTTTAAATAATCGCTTTCAGTAGATTATTCCAAACTGTATCTTTTCTAGTTCTGTATATTTAGAAATTATTCTTTACCATAGCTTAAAAACATCCAAACACTCTGTCTTTATATAAATATATAGACAGATTAATCCCTTAAATCTTAGCCATAATTGGTAAATTGACAGGAAGTGAATAATTGAAGGATTTCAGTGGTGAACCTGACTTCTTGGCATTACTTATTATTCTGAAAGGATTTTTTAATTTTTAGCAGTTTTTGCCACCTACTTTAGAAATGGCATTTGTATATAATTATTCTTGCAAGATAATACTCTGAATCAACCCCCCAAAATACTACTTATTTGTATAGTATGGGGCTTTTTTTTGTATTACAGGCACAATCTATAAAAATGCTATTTATGATGCTTACTTACCTTACCTGGTGGGAAAAGAGGGCTTCTAGCCTTTTAGAAATACTTTATCACTTTCTAGAATGAACATACATCTAATTAAACTAATGAGTGGTAGTAGCAGCAGCTTCCAGCTATATCTAAACCTTATTTGGCATTAAAGCAACAAGCACAGTTCTAGATTCACTTGGAGCAGATCTGTGCTTGGTTCAAAAGCTATTATGAGACAACCACGAGACAACTCAACTTGGTAAGGATTGTTGTGGTGTTACCTCTGTAGACATGGAAGTGACATGTTAAGCTGCCTTGATATCTAGCTAGCCAAGGAGCTGTCCAAAACCAAGTTGTGTTATTGCTAGAGCCTAAAACATAAAGGGGATAGACTGGATGACACTTATGGTCATTTTAGATGCCTTAGGATATCTCTCCTGGTCTTCTGGAGCTACTACTCCAGAAGGGGTATCAAACTCAACATGTCTCGCATATGTTAGCCCTGTGAAGGGTATCAAACATCCTAAAACATGCAAAATGATGCTAAGTTACTAGACTTAGGTAAGTGAGTCTTACATCTCTTGATCTCCAGTGTTTTGCTGGGGCTTCTCAGCACAGGGAAGTCAGCAGAGCCAACCCTGCTGCTGTGGTCTCTGGCTCAGCCTTCCAGACTGGGCTCCCTGGCAAGAAGACAACACAGGCAAATCCATCTGTGGCTCTTCTGGCTCTCACAGGATCCCAGCTGGAGGAACAACATGTACATACATCACACATGTAGCCCTGCTCTTGATGTAGCATTTCCCCTTAACAGATGATTAAAATATAGATCTGATTTAATAAGGAAAATAGGAAGGATTACACCTTAGGGCAGATGAGAACCTTAACCCTTCATGTTCTAGTGTGTTCATAAAGCGGACTTACTTGGTGACTGAAATGGAAAGCAATAATTATATTTAATGTTAAGAAAAATATTTAAAAAAATCATTAATTCAGTTCAGCTGTGGTTTTTTCAAATGAAGGGAACTTTATCAGGAATTAAGTCGTTATCAAAACAAGATTTTAGTAAGAGGAGTGAGACCTTTGAAAAAAAAATTTGAGCTAAATGCCTTGCCAAACATGTAGTTTTCTTAGTTCTTCCCTAGTTCAGTTGAACAACAAATAGTCCCTTCCCAGGAAGAAACTTTGAGGCTAACACAAAAATAGTGTTCTAAATAAAATTGTCAAAATGTATTGTGATATTTTTAAGTATGGCAAATTTGCCTTTGCCTCTGTTTAATTTTAGGAGATACTTAAGTTTACTTGTATATAGATCTTGTCTAGATGACAATAGCTGGCATAATTACATGTTGGTTTCTTGTTTGATTGAACTAATTGTTAAGCTGAATTGGAGACATTCCTCAGAAAAACTTGTTTTCTCCCCCAAAATAACAAGCATAAAGAACTTCCTTGTTGGTCATAAATATGTATTTATCACTTCTGGAGCCCACTGAATTAAGACTTTCCAGATATCCAGAGTAATTTTATTTGAATTTAGGATATTGTACTTTTGTCTTTAAGTATTCTATAAAACTCTTTAGCTAAGCCCTTGCTTCTCTATGAGTTTTAGGGGAACTGTTGTTTCAAAGAGCAATGTTCTTCACTTTAATAGTTTTTTTGTTTGTTTTTTTAAGATTCGTATAAAGAAGAGATGTATTGCATATGATTTATCAACATCCTGAAAGGAAGGTCAGTAACTGTTATCACAATTTTTATTCAGTCTAGTGTACATGAGAAAAATGTCAATTACCTCTTGCCAGAGATGCTCTGACTGGTATTGAAAATGACTTTCTTCTACTGTAAAGTCGTCATTTATTTAACCTCAAAGAAAATGCAGATTTTGACATTTTGATCACTTTTAACATTATATTTTCCAGCAAGAGTTAATATGGTAATACAAACTCTTGCTGTACCAATGTAAAGGTCTAACATTAATTATTTCATGCCATTACTATATGAAAATATAGATCGTTAATGCAGCAATATGATCAAGAATGACCTTATTATAACTGGCATACTAATGTAAAAAGTCATTTGAATATAAAATATTGATTTTAATTGAAGCATTAATTACTTACCTGTCAATAAATGTTTCTTGCCAAAATCAAAAAAGACAACATTCTCTTAAAGATTATTAGGAAGAAGAGGTGATGGCTTCCTTAAAGGCTATTCA
>VYZW01041633.1:1125-32121 GCA_013401315.1 Balaeniceps rex
ATTATTATTGCTTGTGATAATTACATCTACTTCTAAGATATAGATAAGGTACTGAACGATAGCGAAAGGTTTTTAAATGGATATGTATTTGTTTGTGAAAAAAAAAATCGGCATGCTTTGCTTTTCATGTTTTCACATCTGATTTTTCAGGAACAGTAGTTGTTGAGATACCTGACAACATGCTCTGTCTAATAACATCAGGCTTGCATGGTATACTTTTGTTTCTGTTCAGAATGTCCCACGTTCTTTCTACAGCAGCTTTAATCAAGTTTTTCTTGAAAAGTATATTTGGGGATAGGGTGTGTCTGTTTTTCTTTTATTCAAGATCATTCAAAACCTTATCTGCCTCTTAAAAGGTGCACTGAGAAATGGAGTTGCTCTTTAGGATTTTATATACTGATCTATGAACATAATTTTTTCAGGAAACAGAAGCCTTACTTACTGCCTCTTTTGACTGAGGGAGATTTTTATGCCCCATAAATCAGAAAGGAGAGTTTCAAAGGGCTAGTTCCTCTCTTTAGGTAATTACATATTCAGTGCAATCTTCTGAAACATGTATCATCTGTGTCAAAAAGGAAACCACACTGCTGGTGACAGCTCTTATCTCATGAGCATGAAAATTGGGAGGGAGGGGGTTTTAAAGTTTATATTGTTCTTCTATGATGGTTATGAGTTCTCAGACAACAGTGTAAAATCATCTATATGATTTCCTGCAAAACTGATGCTGCTGGCATTGATTGTCACAGTAGATGGCAGGTATTGAAGAGTCCCCAAGTAAGAAAGTAAAAAGTGTGGAAGAAAAAGCAGAGAATTTTAAAAAAAAAAAAGAAAGAGAGAAATTTATCAAAGAAGTAGTCTGTAAGAATTAGAGAATGTAATCTTTCATAAAACGATAGGTTAGTCTGGACAATTAAACTTGGAAAGCAAGTAAAGGAGATCAGGGTGCAGAAAGAAAAGGGAGGTGGCATTGCTTAATGCAGTTACTTCCTATTCTAAAGATAGCTATCTAGATAAAAATGTCAGTGGTATTACGGAGTAATTGTAGACCAGGATGTATTCAGTTTGCTCCAGCTGCTTGACCTTGCCTAGCTGTTGACTGAAATGAAACAAGCCATGTTGTGATCAGCACTTTCCCTGGGCTGCCATGGAAAGTTATATGAAGACCCATCGGTGTCTCCATAGGTTTTGTGGTCTATTGTACTGAACCCTGTCTGCTGCAGGTTTTTCAAGCTCAAAGCAAAACTGTGCTGTGTGCCCAGCTCTGCTGTGCCTTTCAGAACACGTCGATACTCACACTGGAGTAATTCATATTTGGGCCGTCCGGCTTGTCAGAAGCTAATGATCCAAACTGGAGTGCAGCCGCTGTACCAGCAAGCAGCCCAGTGAGGGAACAGCTTCTCAGTGCAGGTCATCTAATCACTAGGCTGTCATTTTACAGCATAACCAGGCTCGCTAAACTGGCTGACTTTGAGTAGCTTGAATCTAGGTTTTCTGGCATTTTTATGTAGAAAACACAGACCCTTCTCTTTGTGCCACCCTCTTTCCCGCAAAAAAGGGAATATCAAAGAGTGAGGTCCATCTTGCACACTGAAACGGCATGACAAAACCTGTGGTAATTGCAGGGGGATTCAAATAACTCAAACATATTAACAGATTTTGTGAACTTAACATCTTAATTTCGTGTTTGATAGCATTTCCTTGCACGTTATTGTAGGTCTGAGTACTCTTTAAAGGTGTATCTATCTTCTTGCTTGCAGGATTTTTGAGGATGTGTATGCTCTATAAGCGGGTCAGCATGCAGACAACTTTTTTAATGCATCAAGTTATAGAATTTGGGATCAACAGTGAAGAAGACCTCAAAAAGTAGCTGGGAAAATAAATAACAAAAATGCAAAACAAAATGGGGGTAGAGCTGCATAATGGTAGCTTGGCTCTTGGCATAAGAAAATGTATTTGGACATGGAGAAAGCAAAACACACACATGCCCAAAAGTTGAAAGTGGAAAGTATGCCATGCACAGTCAGTTAAGAAACCTGTGCTGGAAAAAGAAATTATTGTATTGAGGGATTATTCAGAGAGAATTAAAATTTTGTTTCTATCAAGACAAATGTGAATTTACGTGGAAGTTGTATAGGAGAGAAACACATAGGTCAAGTCTCTGGCGTGAGTTGGTGCCAAAGATCAGAAGAGACATTGTGGACTATGAATGAATTGACAGATATTGCCAGTGGAGCATCCAAAACAATTGTGGGGTTCCACAGGATTCTCATACACATAACAAATTTGACTTCCCTGGTACTGGATCACTGTGAAAACTGAAGGCCTTGTGGTGTTTGTCAATACATTTTGTTGATCAATTTTAGCATATGACTTCTGGATTTCAAACACAATACCATCTATAAGGAGTTGCTCAAAAGTGACTAGAATTTAGGTTTTGGTTCTTACAAAGTTCTGTGAAACTCTTGAATATATTTTTAGAAAGAATATTGCAAAAAGCTTTATCTGAAAATGCCCTGCCAAAGATGTGAATTACCCCCAGGCATATGAATGTCCCATCAATTGACTGCTGTTTTCTGATTTGTTCTAAGCAACCAATTAACGATATCTTTAATGGCCCCATCCTTATTTTAAAGTGAAACCTGACTGAAAATACTCAGTAGTTACTGAGCAAATACAATGTTTGTCTACAAATATTTTAATTGTTTATTTTCCAGCATTTCAGATACTCAGGTGAGTGCCTTTCAGGTACTTTGATAATGCCCATTGTAACAATTTCAGCACTCTACAATGATCTTTTTGAAGTTTCAAGCTGATGTTTATCTAAAATTGTTTAGATTGGGCATATGCATTATCTTGTTCACTGTATAGAAATATGTACAGATTTTTAATAGCCTCTGTCTTGCATTTTGATGAAAGATTCAATCATTTAGAGGAAAAATGTCTTAACTATGAACAAGCAAACTTTATAGGCCTTGGATCCTAACGCGGTTTCTGGTACATTCATCAGACTTCACAAAAACTCAACCAGTGAAGGTAAATACTCTGTCAGCATTAGAGTGGTGGTGAGTCTGTGATAAAGTTGATGGATCAGTTATCACTCTTACTTTAAATGAAGTCTCGTGAACATTGTTAGTCTCCTAGGAGAGACGGTAACCAGTAGCAGGCTGCTGCCATCATCAAAACAATTTTTTGATCTACAGCGCATCCCTGAGTTGCCCTCCTAAAAAGCAGTGCTGTCACTTTGGGCTGGATGAATCGTCCTGCTGCACCACCAGTGCCTAGGGCAGTAACAACAGGGTTAATCTCCAAGTTTTCCTTCCAGGTCAGTCCGAAGAACTGTTCGGTTTAGCTTTCCGATGAAGTGACTTTTAAAGGCTCAGTTTTCATCTTTTAATTTCTTAATTTAAAACTCATAAGGTAATTATTTCTGAACTCGCATACAATATATGCCACCAATGCGGTGGAGAAACATTCACTCACACATGGGACAGGCGCAAGGACAGAGGAAAGGTTTATTATTGGTGGGGTTTTCTTTTGGGAGAGAGAGGAGGTGAAGAGGTTGGCGGAAAGAAAGAATAATCCTAAAAGTATAGGAAGCAAAGCCGTAAGAGGTGAATTCACACCAAAAGACAGAAAATTCTTGTGTGTATGTGTGTTGTCAGTAACGAACCAACAACATACCTGTTACCTTAGATTTTTACTTACATAATTCTACATGGAGAAGGGGGAAGTTGTTATCTGCTGCTTGCTTTTCATTTTTATTTTAAAGGGAAATTCAGGCTTACCTGAGTGTGTTGATAGGTAAATGCTAATTTTCATATGTATTGGCATCGGTGCACATAAGGCATTTTATTCAAATTATACTAACCTGTAGTTGTGGTGGAATCTGGGAGGGAGGAATTATGTCATACGCTAAAAGATCAAGATGCCAGCTTTTGAAAAACATAATGTATTGTCATGATCCCATAGTGATGAGATACAGGGTAGTTTGCGGTTTAAGCGTTTGTCTTCCAGTGGCTGCCTACACCTTTGTGAAGCATCACTGAAGCTGGGGTTGTTTCATGAGATTTGGGGGTGTGAGTTGCTTGCTCATGTGGAATTTCTCATTGCCCGAGGTCATTAGATGGCTTATTGACCAAGTTGAACAGCACCATATTGAAAGAACTGTTCCTTTTTAAGTGAAGAAAAGCATTAAAATGTATTAACATTAACTTCTTTTCGTATGAAAAAAGTGGATTCATTAATGCCACTAAAAATTATTGATCATGAGCAGAGGTGCTAAATTGCATGCAAAAGCTCTCCTCATAGTGAAACTTGCTGGTCACCAGCTCTGCGCCTTTACTTTCCAAGTTATTAACACATCACTGAGAATACACTAATTTTGGCTTGCTGCCATGCAATGCAGTTGCTCAGCTGTATTTCCTGCTAGTAACCTTTATTTCCATTTCACAGCGATTTCTGTTCACTGATTATTAGATCTCTAGATGAACTCACCTTGAATCCATTTATAGTCTGTGAAGAGAAATAGGCATTCAAGGGAGGAATTTATTAGATAATAATATAATAATTTTCGTAATTCTTAGATTTTAAACATCTGCATTAGAACACACATTGCACCCCCATTTGATTTATTATATTAGGTTGACATCTGGTAAGAAGCTCAGCTGTAGAAATCAGCATTTAGCCAGATGAATTGTATTATAAGATTCAGTCCTTTTCACTGGTTGGTTAAAATTGTTATTGGTGATAAAGTTTTGCATGATACATATGGTTTTAACCCTTAGTGGACATAACATCATGTCTGTATTATGCACAATTAGAGCAGATTTTCTGTGTGGCCCGTATCAGAGGTTTCTCTTCTTATCATTGATATTAATCCCCAAAATGTTCAGGTGGGCAGATTCCAAGCATAAGCATAATATTAAATCTGGTGTCAGGGTTTTCATTTGCCAAATGAAAACTAAAATTAAATAAAAAAAACCACCGTAGTACACATTTGGAATAGAGCAAGCTGTAAAAAAAATTACATTATTTTGGTATTATATATAGATAATATAGCATGGATTTGCTTAGCTTGTAAGTAACCCAAATACTTCCAGAGTATTGGTCAGTGTAAAGAATGACTTTTTAAGTTGTCATCATGATTTTGATAACAAATAATTAGAACAGTCATCTTCTAAGATTGTTCTAAATCTTACAACAGTTCTAAGATTTAGTTCTTAAAATCTGATAGTATAAATCAAAACCCCAAAAATGAAGTCCTTTACTT
This sequence comes from Balaeniceps rex, assembly GCA_013401315.1. Taxonomy (NCBI): domain Eukaryota; kingdom Metazoa; phylum Chordata; class Aves; order Pelecaniformes; family Balaenicipitidae; genus Balaeniceps; species Balaeniceps rex. Next base: position 6,395 of record VYZW01041633.1, read on the forward strand.
AATAGATAGGTATCTGTATTTTTATGTCGGTCAATATTTTGAATTTTTGAAGTGCAACCTATCCAAAAAAGGCACACAAAAGGATTACATCAAGAAATTCATAGCAACAACATGCTGTACGTGTAATTCCAACATTATGTAATGTAAGTTGTATACTAACACTAATTCAGATTTCCATGGGCAATTGAAATTAGTAACAGTCCACAGGAAGGGAAACACAGAATTTGGCACTATTGGAAGTATTTTGCCACAGCATCAGTTTTTTTGTGTTAATCTTTGGCTGTGTGCTCTGTACGGTTTATAGAAGACAGCCACCAGCTCATGCTATAAATCACATAAAATTTTGGAGACAAAATATGGAAAGCAGCCAAGTTAAACTTGAAAATTTAGGCACTTGACTGAGTGACATCTTTTTCTCCTTTCTACTTACCTCCTTGCAGGGCGTACAGAGAAATAATCTGGCCGTTCAGAGAGCTGTAAATAACAGAGAAGGTAACTTGGGCTGGGGAAGCAGTATGGTAAAGGCATGAAGGGAGCCTGAGGAGATTCACAGATTAGCGGGGAGGCTATTGTTTGCTGACACAATAGAAGGAACAGGCTCCAAAAGGTGTGTGGACGCCTGCCATCTTCTGCCTCCTTTCCCTCTACCGGATGGGACTTCCACAAGAGAAACAGCAGCTCACCATGATGAGGTGGGAGCGCGAGGAAAGGGACCTCTCCATCCCTGGGTCCCCTCTCTCCCCTGGGGCGGTTGTGTTGCTCTCTGAGCCGGACCGGTCCTGGGTGTTGCTGTTGTTTTCTGCAGCCATGCTCTTACAGAGCCGGGCTCTTCTGGTGGCTCGAAACTCTGATTTTTTCCTGTCTCATTTACACGTGGCTCATTGCATCTCAAGACAGAATTATTAAATCAGGTGAAACACTTGGGATTGTATTAGATTAAATACATTCTTCTAGTCAAGGGAACGCTCTCTTGTACTTCTCTGGAAAGCAACGGTATGCCTTTGATTTCTGTCAGGCAAAACCAGTGTCTCTGACCCGTGGGTCTGGATAAAACATTGCCCCTAACAGCCCTTGCAGTGTGCTTGCTGTGGCAGAAAGCTGCAGCCCTTATGGCCCAGGATGACAACGCAAGCCACAGCACGCTACGTGCTTCGCCTGGTCATTACCGGCAACTACAGGGATCCCTGGTCTGATCAATCCTGCTCCTCCTAGTCTCCTTCTCTGTCCAGCTGTCCTTTCTTACCATTTTCATCACTCTTCTCTGTACCTCTGCCAGCTTGTGATTATTTCTCTTGAATGGAGGGGACCAGTGTTGATCATGTTTTCCATTAATTCCTGTAAGTATAATGTTAATACCTTTCTCTCTATGAGGAGTACCTTATTTGATATGTATTGGGCCTCCATTGGGGGTGGGGTGGATGTTTTCCTTTTGTTTTGCTTTGTTTTGTTTCCATGGTGTGTCACTGTGACAGCTCATGGTCATTCTGAGGTGAAATAAATCCAGAAATTAAGCTTTCAAAGGAGGACTCTATGATGATATACACGTGCAGAGGAACTGCATTTGAGATGCACAAGCAACTCCAATTTGGGCATTTGCTAGCTTTTTCATCATTTGCTTCTGCAGCCTCAATAAAATTATTTTTAAATGAATGACATAGACTAAATGTCTGTCATGTATTATGTGCCTTTTACAGATGTAATTCTTGAATCTTTCTGAATGTACAGCTGTCCATTCCCAAACACATTATAAATTGTTGTATGGACCACAAGCATTTGAATGGTACAGAGAAGTTTTAACCTAGCTTAATGTAAGTCATTTATATATTCAGACAGAGCATCCTTGTGTGGACGCTTCCAGGCTCTCTTCTTTGTATACAGGGTGTTGTGCTGGTTTGTATTTCTGGTAAAAGTTTTGCAGGGCTAACCTATTAATAGCTGGTTTTCCCTACGTGAGCAGGCAGCATCCTAAGCTGTCCAAAGGTTAAGAACAGATTTGTCAACAAAAATTTATAACGGTTATTTTTATTTAAATCAAGTGTTCTCAATTAGTGTCCATGTAAAAGAACTTTATGTAACGAATACAATAGTCGTAATGTACCTAATGATCCTTTAGTGGCAGATTATGATCGTATCTTTATTAGTGGTGGCAACTGTGGTGACAGTATTGCTGACAGGTTAAGCCGTTTCTTACGACAATAGCTTTTGTGCTGTTGCATCAGGATCAGAAATGCAGTTCCTGAAGATTTGCATATTATGAAGAATAGGCTGCAAAGACATGGAAGCACAATCTTGTCATTGTGTTTAGTGATGTGGGTGGCAGATTGCTGTAGCTGATTCTGAGCAGGAAGAGTTTGCATATGGGTAGGTTTAAAGGCCTTTAAATGTTTTAGGATTGGTAGGCAAATTGATTGGCTAGGTGAGTGGTGGTGTAAGTTGTTAAATACTCCAAGCAGCTATAGGCTTTTTAAAACCCTTTCAGTGTTTGAAAATGTATAGTGCAGTGTCTGAACAGCTGCATTAACTGAGATTGCTGGACTAGACTACTTCTGCGTTCGTACTATTGCTAACCTCAGACACTGCTGTGATAGTTCTGTATAGCACTGCACTACATCATTTGGACATTAGCTAAGATTTAAAATGTCAAGGAGGTTGCAAGGCACACAGCTAGAATGGTTCTCCTAAAAAAAAAAAAAAAAACACCACCAAAAAAAACCCCAAACCCCCCATATGCCATATGTACCTGTAATTATGTAGATGGTATGGAAACATGACACCATTGTTGATCTAGCTGAAACTTTAAAACCAGAGAAAATGTTGCCATATTTTAGGAAGTTTTCTCACATTATGCATTTTTATTTTAAAAACAAACTTTTTCTTTCCCAAAGTATGTGAGAAAATACAGATTCCTCAGTAACTTATTTATTGTTTTTAAGTGACTTGTTCCAAAACGTCTGCAAGTTCTCTGGACTTTTCAACCTTTCTCCCTTCTCCTTCATGCACACACCAATGTTTTTATCACCTTTCATCCCAAGTTAAATGATCCTGTGCAATTTCATCCATACTCTTGACTCTTAGGATAAATTAAACAAATATTTGCTCCAAAGAATCTAACCCATGTTACACAAACAGCCCAGTGCATGCTGGAAAAAACTTTGGCTTTGTAATAAAAATAGGATCAGTAAAATTATATGGGTTTGAATTTCATTAACTCATTCTATAAAGGTTCCATCAGAATACCGCTGTAATTTTGAGACTAACTGGGAATAGAACAAATTAATAAGAAGACAGAAGAAAAAGTGAATAGAGTAAGTAATTTCCCAGGAAATGGTCACACTATGTTTACAATTGTTTTTCCGCTCTCCCACATAGGTATGCAGATGTAATAGTCATCTACATAAGTAATCTACCTGCTTAGTCTTCATATCTGCTATTTTATCTGTCCAGAGAAATAAGTAAATTCATGTCGTGAAAGCATAGAAGTTTAACGGCGACATAAACCTGGTTTTGGAAAGGACCACTTGGGTCAACAAGTCATGTCTCTTCAATTATGAGCAAATGTGATAGCTATTTAATCCAAAAGATCACCTGCTTTGCACATATATGCCACAAAAGTACCTACAGGAAACTTAAGATCTGTACTACAAAAGGCCAAGCTGAACATGACTCAACAAGTATTTGTTACAAGCAGATGTATAGATTAAGAAAAGATAGATGGATGAGGAGGAGAACGCTGTGTGGTCGGTTATTCAGTAAGTTTTGATGTTTTATCTGGATTTGCTAGTCCAGACTCATGCAGTCACACAAAAGCTGTATTTCTGCAATAAATATTATTGATGTAAATCAGGTCGTGAGAGTGTGTGAGGCTACACACATCTTGGAAACGTTATTTCCTGAAGCCAATTTTTACTGATTACTCTTGTGTGTAGTAACATGTTTGGATCCTTAAACAGGGTTAGGAAACGGACTTACTTGCTATGAACTTACCAGTGCTTCTGGGAATTGGAATTGCATTAATATGCACTCAGTAACTGCAGTTACAGAATTCCCTGATTCATGTTAAGGTAGTTGTATGCAAGGATCTTGTTTACTTGCAAAAATTTTCTGTTGAGGGACACCATTGACCATTACTACAGGCACTCAGAAGAATCAGAGTGTAATTTTGAATTTGCATGCCAATAACTTAACTTTGTAGAGGCTTCTTGTTTTTTGAAAATTAGCCGTTTGCTGGGATAGCTAAAACTTAATTTCTCAAGCAGAGGAGTTAAAAAACAGTGAAAAAACTAAAGATAACTTGTATCTCTACATTTATATCAAGACAGAAGGTTGATACAAGCACAAGTAAATCACGGATCAGATGTGTTTGTGGTGAATGTAGAGACAATCTAGTTCAGCAGAATGTTGTCTAATGAGTAGGGGTGGAGGCAGGCATGCTGTGACTGTGTTTTGCTGAGGCGTGTGCCTTGGAGTTAAAGGTGAGGTTAAGGCACATCTCACATATGTTTGGTGTCTCACAAGATTTCTTTTCCCCGGTTTTTCATTCCTGTCCAAATAGGGAGATCGTGCTAGTCGCCCTGAGCATTTACTATTAAATGCAAAATTCTGTATGGCATACTAAATCCTTTATAAACTGAAGATAAATGATTTGGCTTCACTGTTACAGCTGTGCGAGATGTTGGTCAGCATGCTGCAGAGAATCCAGGACATGTCTCCTGTATAGATTTTTTCCCCTATTTTTTAAACTAACAACTCCAGCTATAATTCTAGCTGACTTCCTTATTTATTGATGAATTCACTTCTAAATTAGGGTGATATTAGCATGTTTTGCCTGGCTTTATTTAAATCTATTTAATCTCGAGGGCTCTCCTGAACAACTGATTAGAACTAATTTTCCATTGCCTTAAAATGTGAATTTATTACTTTCTTTATTCAATTTGGGGAGGGGATCTGTCCTTGGAGTGCCCACCCAAGTGAAACTCCCCATATACTGTGGCATATTGTGATAAAACTGTCTCCTGTTTTGCCAGCGCTGTAACGTATCCCGTAACAGAGGCTCGCAAATTCATCAGACGAGAGGTTGTCCTTTTGCTTATGGCAAAAGCGCCCATGTCACTTAGTTTAACAGTGTTATTTGATTGTAATATGTAAGAATATTTAAACCACAGGAGGTTACTTAGCCTTTTAAACATTATTAGGCCCTTGCTGGATTTATGTTAGTTTCAATCAGCAACTTCTGCCTCTGGTACTGACAGATGGAGGTGTGTGCAGCGCTGCCACGTGAGTCTCTCTTCATAGAAAGGGATTTCTAGTCTGAAAAGACAAGTAATAAACATGTGAATTATCTTATCAATAAGGATCTAAATGGAAACCCTGAGCTGATGGGGATGGCCAGAGGAGACATTCCCCTTTGCCTCTGCTTCCTTGCGGGACACAGATGAGGAATAACTAGCTTGGATAAAGAATAACTAGCTTGAATGAAAGCGGATTGTCCTCTTTCTTTAACACGATCATACTGCAAATCTGCTTTTCACCTGATGCTTTTCTGCGCAGGCATCCCAGGAACATCTGGCTTCTTCTTGGAGGTAATCCTCCCCTCTGCAAATGCTTTCTCAGGGCAAAAGGCTATCGTCCTCATTTCTGTGGGCTGCTGCCTGCAGTTTTTCTCTGGAAAACCTTTATCTTCAAACCCTATTACCTTTATTCCATAGTCTTCCACCACATCACTTCACCTGCTTTCTCCCTTTTGCTGCTTGCCTGTGCCTCGCAGAGATGGAGGGGCTGTGGTTTGTGGGACAGGACCGGGTGAGGGCTAGGTTGCTTTGTCAGGTGAGTTACGCGGTGACAGCTGCCAAGTAAAGGAGTATGGCATGGGAACGGGGACAGCAAACTGGGTCAGGGAGCCGGGGAACTACTCAGAGCATTGCTGTGCCCCTCAGCGTTGCCTGACCCTCTCCTGCATCAGTGAGTTTGTCCTTAATCCACAGATGTGAAGTCGATTCGAGCTCAGGTCCGCCATCACCGTGGAAATGCATACCTCACCTTCTCTGGCTTCTCTCCCATCCCGCTTCTTAAAACCAAAGAGCTCCTCTTGAAATTCTTTTAATGACTTTTTTGAGGTCACGGGTTTAAACACAAAAGGATAAAGGTTAGATTTTTTAGCATGACATTCACTTCTCTGCAAAGCACGTGCTGTGTATTTTCTAGACCCTTAGTCAGTATTTTTAATACAGTCAGAGTTGTCATTTTTCTGGTTCCTGGTTCATGTATCTTATAAAAATCCAAATGTAGCATTCCAGGGAGTGTGTACTTTTGTGTTAATATTTGACATCTGCAGGGAGACAAACTTACCAACAATTTATTACTGGAGAGAAAGAATTATTTTTCTTGAATACCTATGCAAATTACCGATTTAGTTTTCTCTTTTCAGACCATGGTTTGACGATGAGGTGGAGTAAAAAACAGGGGTGCTAGTAAGTTGCATATACTGATGTGCAGCGACAGGCTACATGAAAAAGAGAGGTCAGTGCGGAGAGGCAGCTCAGGTCACCACAGTGTTACCCACCTAGTGACGCCCCTCCTTTAGGACAGTGACAGCGGAGAGTTCAGAGACCCCTGGGAAAGCTGAGGCAGGAAGAGTGGCAAGCAGGAAGAATCTCTTTTCCAGTTGCTTAGATCCCCCCTAAGCTTTTGTTTCCATCTGTCTTTCCATTTGCTCTTTTTTTAAGAAACAGAACCAAAGCCACAGTAGAAGCTGTGTAAAGGGAAGATGGTTTGCAAAGGTTCTGCAGGGTTTCTGTAGACAAACTTTCTCCACCTCTACCTAACGTCTGCAAGAAAAAGCTCTGCACCAATCCTGCTCTGGATTAGAGGAGCAAGAAGCAACCGGGTCTCTTGAGCTGCATCTGTAGGAGCTTGCTATTAATTCTCACTGCGTTTTTGTCTTTCTTTAGCCCAAACAAAATGGGCAGGAGAAACAAGACTGTCATTTTGTGGCAGGGGTGACCACCCGGTGTGGCCATTTCCCTGAACTGCACTTCAGCTGGGTTGTCGATTCTCTTCCATTCAAGAATGGAAACATGGCCTCACGCAGGTGACTTGGGCTCCCCAACGTTCAGCCTGAGGCTCACAAACAATGCAGCCCGAGGTGGGAACTCGCAAAGGAAAGCGGGAAATAAAGGTGTCTCCAGTTTCCCTCCAGCTGTGTCGCCTGGTTTCACAATGGGCCAACACCAAGTTTGAGCATGAAGCAGGAGAAGATGAATCTTATTTTTGCACACACATACCCACTCAGTGTGTATTTATATTTTTATATATGTGCATGTATAAATATATGTATGTATACATATGTTGCCTGATCTGATGGGGCAGAAGCAATGTGAAATACCTCATTTTCAGGAGGACCAGGACCTTGAGGAGGATGCCATGTTGGTTGCCTGGGAAGAGAGGGAAAGAGCAGGAAGAATCTCCTTTTCCTTGCCCGGGATTTTGTTTTTATGCACATGTATGATTTGTACTAGAAGCTGTTTTGGTAAAGCAGCGTTGCTGAAACCTTTTATAGGGGCAGGTATTTGGATTATGCTCACAGTTTGGAGCATAATCCCCACAGTATCCGTGTGCAGAGGAGACATATATTCATGTGGTAGCTGTGATTTCTGTCTGGGAAAAAAAAAAAGAATTGCTGTGTCCAAAGGCGGTGAAAGCTTCTCTTGTGTTTATTATTGCTTCTACGATTTTGTACTTTCAAATGGGTCAGGGTAAGTGCTGTATTTGGGGAAAGCAAAGGGACGATTGGGAATATAATTACAGCCAAAAGTTCTTTCTGGGCACAGGTTGCTTGCGCGTGTCACTCTTGAACTGTGTGATCTTTTCTCAGGAGGAAGAGACCCAAAAGGGTCATGGGGTTTTTCGAGGGGGAGAGAGGAAATGAGAAACACTTTCCCTCTTTTGGAGAAAGGTAAAAGCAGGATATACCAGGATCCTGTCAAATCCTATTTATTGGCACTGAGCCTTCTCAAAGCTGGGAACAAATCTGCACCAAAAATCCCAACGTTAGTACACGCAGGAAGAAAACTGCCGAGGAGAGGCGGGGAAGAATCAAGGCAGATTTAGCTCCTAGGACCGACTGACACTAGCCAGATTTGGCACCTAGGTCCCAAACTGAGGTATTTACACAGGAAATAAATACGGCTGTGATATGGCTATGATCTTGTGCATCATAAATTATGGCTTCTGACACTGAAGAACTATGAAAATCCAGACCCAGTTAGTGGTTTCTAGCCAAGCCTGTTCAGTTTTGAGCCCTCATAGGGCTGCAGCAGAGAGCAAATAAGACTGCTCTTCACGAAAGCCGTTCATCGTGTATCCCATGCCTGACAGCCTCCAAAAACAGCAGTCACCCTGAATTGTGCTTCCAAACCTACTTGTATCTGAGGACGTTTTTGCCCCTCCAGGTAGGAAAATGTCAATAGGAAAAAAGCAGTCTGTCCTAAAAAATGCAGTTCAGTAACGCTTAAAAATGCATATTTTGGCCTGGCAGATCCTGTCAATTTTTACCTGTAGCGTGTCTGCCCCCCCCCCCCACCTAGGTAAGGAGGAAGATGAAACATCTTCCAGAGTCTAGATCAAGCCATACCATAAAAACATGTATCTGGCACTTGAACTCAGTAGTGTCTCCACGTACCCAACCACGAGTGGAGCAGTGCCTTTTTCTCTTCTGGATCCTGCTCTTTTCACTTTCCTGTGGTGTGCGCTCAAAGCAGAGAGTACCAGTTCCTCTTCCTCAACCCAGCACTTCCCTCCTGAGTGACAGAGCAATTGAAAAATCTAAATCCTTCTGTTTGTAAAATCTAGTTTCTTTTTGCCACATGCATCTCAAGACTTTTTAGATTAAAATGGTATTTTGTTTGATTGAAGTTGATGGCAATTTCTCTTTGATTTTAGTCAGGACCAGGATTTTACACACATACGTAGCTATCAGAATACTAATTTTTCACTAATCCGTCTTTGAAAGTCTGGGGGAATAATAATATTTGGAGATAAAGGCTGAAAATACTTTGGGACTTCAGAGGTGTCATGTCCATCCCTCTTTTAGTGCTCTTGTGCCTCAGTGAATTGGGGATCACGTTTAAGTAGTGCGGGTGGTTTCTGTGCAGTGGAAGTTTAGGAAGAGCCATAGGTATTGTAGTGCTGCTTTTGTGCTGAGATGCCAGTTTGCAAGGCAAGAAGAGATTTGAAGCAAGAAGGAATACCTATAATGTTGTCTAGCTTGATGTTTCATTTCAGGACCTAAAATGGAGGTAAATGAAGGAACGAACATACGGTTTCTTGTCGAGATTTGTTGCGGCGGTGGTACTAGCATGTATGTTGTCATGCTTGGATTAAACATTATTGTGAACTACTTGGGACAGCTTCATTTTCTCGTTCAGGTGATACAGTTTGGAATAGTCAAAGGGAAAAACCACCTACGTGCCGCTGTGACAACTTGTGGAAAGGGACACTTCGTAAGTCAATGCCTGGTGTTTGTGCATAGGCGTGCATTTTATGGAGGCGTGCATTTTATATAGGCGTACATACGTATGCCCGTCTGACCGTGGGCAGCATGCCCTCTCGGCAGACGCTCACCCCGGTGGCACGGGCAGGCTCCCAGCTCTTCTCCCTGAGGTCGGTCAGGATGGCAGCTATCACCTGTGGCAGCCTGGGATTTCAGACCCAAGGAGTGCCAAACCTTGCGCTGGTAGCAGCCAGGCTCTTCCAGTACCGCCGAGGAATGCGGGGAAAGATCGGGAAAACCCTCCTCGATCCCAGGGTGCCGCGTCCCGCAATCCCCGCCGCCAGGCCGCAGGGCAGGGGGGCCGGGGCGGCCTCCGCCGGGGCGGGGGGGTTGCGGCAGCCGGGACCCGAGGCCGCGAGTCCCGCGGAGGCGATGCCAGATCCAGGTTTTCGCGGCAGCAGGGCTGCCGGGGCGGCAGGGCCGAGGCTGCCGTNCTGCGCCTAGGGCTGGTAGCTGGGCTGTTTCCTGGTCTCGCAGAAAGAGGCAGTGCTGAGTTAGGAAGACAAAAATAGACCTTTACAGAGAAATATAGGGATTGTGTGCGCGGTGGGGAGGGAGAGAGGAGAGCGGCACCCGGCTGGTTTCCAGGAGGAGCCCTTTTCTCCCTCTCGTTGCATGTTAGGCATTTTTGCACAGATTTCTCCCCCCCACCCCCTCCCTGCCGGGGCACGGTTACCTCTGCCGCCTGCTCTCCGCATCTCTTCTGGGGAGCAAGCGAACCAACTCCGTGTCGATCAGAAAGCGGCTAGAGACCATTTTATGTGAGCGAGCCGGGGAGGAAGAAGAGAAGAGAAACCGCCGCAGGGACACACGGATATAAAGACTTGTCTTCTGCCTTCCCCCCCGCCCCCTCCCCCTTGTAAATACTAAATCTGTAAAGGCAAGGATTTGACATCCATCCTAAGCAGCGGCTATGGGGTGTTTGGGCAACAGCAAAACGGAGGATCAGCGTATCGATGAGAAAGCGCAGCGAGAAGCCAACAAAAAAATAGAGAAGCAGTTGCAGAAAGAGAGGCTGGCGTATAAGGCGACACACCGCTTGCTCCTGCTGGGTAAGGGGGACGGGGACAGAGGTGGGGGGACCGGGGGCGAGGAGGGGGCATCTGCCCCAGCCCGCCTGGGCGGCGGGGCGCAGCGGAGAGGGGAGATGTTGTGTGCGCCGTAGGTATGAAAAATGTAGGCTGTTGCATTGAGCGATATGCGAGAGGTCCACAGATTGAGCTCAGCGCCTGAGCCACATGGATGCATACAGACAGAAATGCTGCCGGAGGTGGGAGATGCTGTCGTGTCCAAAAAAAAAAAAAAAAACCCCAAACCCTCAGCCTGAACCGTGTATCACAATGTTCTCCCTTTCCTTCTTTCTTTTTTAGGGGCTGGTGAGTCAGGAAAAAGCACTATTGTGAAACAAATGCGAATCCTACATGTCAATGGATTTAATTCAGAGTAAGAATAATTGATGCTTTCTGACTTATTTTTCATTAAATGTTGGAAACAGGTTAACACACGGTAGGCTAGGAAATTTCTCCTCTCATCCCTTGTGTTTTGGTGGCTTGACACTGCGTTTTGGGGGAGGGAGGGGAGGAAAGGGAGCGAGAATAAGGAAATTACTGCTATTGTATATTTGGATTTTCTCCTTCTGGCCCCTTTACTGTATTTTACACTGTTGCTACTGCAGCGCTTGACAGGCCCCTGTGTAGCAACAACATGGCGACTACTTTTTACATAGAAGCAAATAACTAAATATTGCATCTGTCTGTAATATAGAAATACATGTCAAGTCATATTCAGGATGACAGTGGGTGCTGTTTTTCCGGTATTTGGGTTAGTGTAAAACTGAAACTAATTTTGCACGTTTGTTAGAAATCATTCTGTTTTCTGAGGCTACATCATTTTTTCTCTGAAGAACTGTTTGCCAGAAATTATTATTAATCCATAGCATTAATTTTCGATATCTATTGGCCTTCAACTACGTATTGTTAATTTAGAGCATGTTTACAGCATGCTGTAGAAATGAAAGAATGACTTCCAGTTCCATCAGGGGAGGCTTTGCAGATGTGGCTATGATTGTCTGATTTAAAAAAAAATATCAGGCATGAATGTGCATTGCTCTTCATACTATGCCAGAAAAGGGATAAGGGGAAAAATATATTTGTCTTGCTGTTCTTTTCAGTTAGTATGTTGTAATGATTGAAGAGCAGATAAACAAGCGATCAGTGAAAAAAAAATTAAATGCAACTAACTGAACTGCTTTGGAAGAAAAACCAAAGTGTTAATATTTCTGTTTTAATGCAGAGAAAAGAAACAGAAAATACTGGATATTCGGAAAAATGTTAAAGATGCGATTGTGGTAAGAACACACTTTATACTGTTCTTAAATGCTTGGGTATGCTGGAAATGATAAGGATTGTGCTCTCCAAGATTGTGCTGAGAGAAATCCCATTTTGCTGATCAGATTGGATTATCTTCTATTGATCCTGTATCCTAGATTTATCCAGATTAATGTGTTTGTTTTTGTTTTATCCAATTCTAGACTATAGTTTCAGCTATGAGCACTTTAATACCCCCAGTTCCATTGGCCAACCCAGAAAACCAATTTCGAATGGACTACATCAAGAGTATAGCTCCTCTTTCTGACTTTGACTATACACAGGTAAGAATAGAAACCACTGATTTATTCTGCTTCGAGGGGGAACGCGTTGCTTCACTTTGATATACTGAAACGTTGTTGGTTTTTTACTTTTTGGAAGATGGTCATGGGAAGAACTTATGCCAGCATTACCACTGGGTTAACTTTCTTACAAGACTGGAGTGATTGCAACTGTTTTAGTGGTGCAAGGTTTTGTTGTTACTGATTTATTTGCTGCTGTTTGTAAATGCTGTTTCTGCATTTAGTTCTTCTCTTCAAAATTTTCGATATAGTTATACATATTGACACTTCAAATAAGACTTCGTTGAAAGCTGGTTTCCTACGTGGAATTAGATGCAGGATGTCAGTCTGAGGAGTTATAGTCTACCTACTGAAAAGGATATAAAAGGATATGAAAGGATAGAGTGGCCTCAGTGGTGTTTTCCATACTTACTGCACTTCAGAGTGGAAACTTGCGTAAACAGTGGTCAAGCAAGGTGGTTTGCTTCCTTATGTGTTTATTGTGGTTGGTGTGAGCAGTGGTTTACTTGTGTGTAAATGTTGCCATCTTTTGATATGGAATCATTAGAAAATTAAGGACTTCTGCATAGAGGCTGCTCTTGTGTAGACAAATCAGAGATACCTTTTGGATTAACTTGCACAGGCATCTTATGTTTGATTATTTTTATCTTTTTATGTTATTATTTATAGGAAAATGCATAGAATGTTTTATTTTTTATGCATGACATGAAAGCAAGTGCATAGCCATTCTGAATATTATAAGGAATTCTATTTTTGCAGTAGCACAATTTTTAATTTGCCTTAAAATGATATCGAGAGCAATTTGTTATGGCTACAGAAAGGACTAAAAAAATCTTCATTCATTGGCTAAATGATTGCGAGTTGTTCATGCTATAAATATTACCAAAACAGCCATTTACAATAGAGTGTCTTTAGGTTATTATAGCTTCAGGGTGGAAGGGGGAGAAGGGAAAGAGTCATTTCTTTATTATATGAGTCATATTCTCTGGTGTGTGGTTTTGCCTCTGGTAAACCTACCACTTTCAAGGTTGAAGATAAAGAAAAAATATCAGACATCTTGTACAGTTAGAATTTAACACAGAATGCAGATGTTAAGAAAACGACTGCAAGGTACACCCACATATTGCATAATTGCTCAATTGGTAGATATAAGTTAGTGAAAATAAGAAACTTTTTTTAGAAATGGAATGTGAGTTTGGCATGAAATATTTGTCTTGTGCAGGTATTACAGTTCTGAGGCATTTGTTGCTCATTTTATCTTTTTTTTTTTTTGCTTGAATTTTGACTATTTATTTGTTTGGGTAAAATAAATGGTGGCATATATCCTTTGCAATTCTCTATAGTACATCTGTTTTTCTGAGTTTCTGGGGTAAAAGAAAACTGAAGTGGACTTTTCATAGGGCTGGAGCTATTTATTTATTGTTTACAAAATTTCTCCTTTTTCACAGAAGTTTGACTATATTTGACTCACTGTTTGACATTTTATAGAGGGGAAAAACTTGCTCTTTTTGGAGGGGAAAAAGAATAAGGCCTAGTGGACTGTGAAACAAGTAATAATTCATTTGAAATCTTCATTCAAAGTCCATTTTGGTTCAAAATAAGAAAAATTAATAACTCTTTGATTAAGTAGGATTTCTGCTAATACCATCACATTATTTGAAATAGTGTCAAATAGTAGTCCTAATTTAAAAAAAAAAAAAGTTGTTACAAGCTTAAAAAAAGAAAAACCTAGTGCTGGTTTAGAAGCAAATATATTTTATGTGTCGCTTTCATCTATTGCCTTCTGTTTTCTTCTCTGCTCAATTCATAGGTTTAATATTTGTAAAACGTATCATCTGGCTAGATACTTTTTCAAATTTTATTTTCTTTTTTAATTTTTGTTTGTTTAACATGTTGTTTCTCCAGGATGATGTGTGAGCAAGAGAGATTGAAAAAAAAATGTGCTGTTGTGCTTCAGGGCTTGATTCTACTCCAGTTTAAGTCAATGATAACTTAAAGTAAAATTATGTTTCCAGCTGAAATAACTTTTGACCCATTTAGTATTTTTGGATAAGGACAAATATAAAAATAAATACTTGGATAGTAATCAGTTACGCATCCTTTACTAAGCATTACTGATTCTCTAATTAATAGCTGATGTATGGAATAAGGCCTTCTGAGACAGAGAAGCCAATACAGTATTTAGTAGTAGACATTCAGGACTTGTGGTTCTATCATCCTTACTTAAAAACAGTTATAAAGGAAAAAATGCTGACTTAGGCAGCGCTTAGGTGTTGCCTCTGGGGTAAATTCTGGCACATACTAAAACGTGACAAAGGTTACCCTTCTTCCTTTGAATGAGGGAAGAGGCAATTGTAGGGTTTTTTACAATATGGATGGTAATGATCTGTTAAAGACACAGCCCTTAGTGTTGCAATATGAATTACAGATGTGTTATTTTTTGGATGATGTTAAGCCATGTCATCTTTATCATAAAAATTGATGTGTTTTAGTTGAAGATGCATTTGAAATACATTGGATGCAAAATGTGGGAAAATGACTGCACTGTATCATGAGTCTTTAAAGAGAGATCCCTGATGAAATGCAAAAACTTCACTGATGGCACAATATGACCAACACTCATGAGGCACTAATTTAAATATATTTGTGACATATTGGGTATGCTTGGATATGCATTCTTAAATTGCATAAGAATTAACTAATATGCATTTAATTGTGAAAATTGTTCTTTAAAATAAGTGGATTTGAAAATACTGATTTCCTGTGGGTGAAATCATACTCTTAATTGCAATTTATGACTGAAATTCCAAGAACTTGAGTAAGGATGGGATTCACATTTAGACTCAGATATGTATTTTGGGTTTTTGTTAGGCTGTTTTTTTAATTACATAGCTCTGTACAAAATGTAAGCAGAATGTCTTACTTAGTAGTGATACAATTTTAAAATAAATGGGTTTCTCTTTACAGCCTTATAACATTCCTTTAAGAGTCTGTGGAGTGCCCCCCCATAGTTTTACTTACTTTTAAAAAATTATTCTTCAATTGGTTTAGTTATACTACCTTGATGATTTATCTAGTTAATATAAAACAAAATCAAAGGTTTCTTGATTTCTTTTATAATTTTTATGTTGCCTTTCATTACTTTTATTAAAACATTGTACAATTTTTACAAACAATTTCCTGGGTGACTGATGCAGTCTAATTCTATAAATCATAAGATTTAAGGCTAGAGTTTTTACAAAGTTAATAAATGTGAATAAGGCAAGTGTCCACTGTAGTTTCTTCCTTGAAGTCATGAAAGGAATCAAGATAAATTTTCATCTGATGACTACTTTAGGTGTTATCTTAGCTCTATATTCCAGGGTGGAATCAGCAGAAGGGCTTTAAAACTGAAATGGAAGCACGCACGCTATATCGGAAAGGATTTTTTATTATTTTTGGCAAAGTGTTGATTGATATTTGCTAAAGTTAACAGGAATTGACCTGCGCCATTTTTAATCATTTATTGATGGGGATTTATTTTGTCCTTTGTGAATCAGAGTGAACACATTAAGGGCATATTATTCTGGTAGCTGTGGAAAAACATGGTGTATTATGTAAGCGTGTGTTTACTCAAGTTCAGTTGTCTTTATTAAAGTATTTGAATTTTGTGGGCACTACAAAGCTGCTCAGTGCATAATTCCTTTACCCTTTGTCTTCTCCAAAAATGTAGTCAAATTAAGTTGCTTTTCATAATACATGTCTTGGGTCAAGCTCATCTGATCAGTTATGTGTAGGTGTATAGCAGGTAGTCAGTTAGCTACCACCAAGCTATATAGTCAAGTGTTTGGCTATACGAACCAGCTACCAGTGAACATGAATAATTTGCTTAATAGAGAACATGTAAACACTTCACTCAGGTTTTGGGGAGCGGGGAGAGTTTTCAAAAGATTAATTTTCCTTTGCTAAGAATGTTTTAGAGAGGCAAAGTATTTTGTTGAACCTTCATAAAACAGTGGATTGTGCAAATGTAGTACCTTGTGCCAATTTTAGAATGTAAGTTTTAAAAATAATTTTTAAAGCTATTTTATCAATCAGGCTCTTTAATTTAGCTCTTAAAAGTGAAATGTTAATGCAGGCATTGACAAGGAAACTGCTTTAGATTAATCTGGTCTGTGGTTCGCTCTACATTTTCAGACACTGCAGTTTGAGTTCAATTTGGTGACTTTAATTTTCCTCCACATTTTCTTCTTAAAAATCGGGACTATGTATTTGTAATGTAAGGACACAAGAAAGAAAGAAAAGTATTTTTGGTCAGAATTTGAAGTTACATAGACTTCCGTTAGGCATTTCAAATTTTTATTAGACCTAGTATTCAGTTTTGAACTTCTGTTGACACCTGGTGATGGCTGGTTTTCACAGCGTGTGTCTCAATGTTTGAACTAACTGGAAATCTTGCTCAAGTGAAGCGTATCGCTGGGCTGTAGAAAATCTTTATCCTAAATAAATACTTAAATAAAAGATTAAAAGCCTGATAAATATGGTTCATACCATGTTAAACTTGCTTGGGTTGTGCAGTTAATGCTGTGACTTTAATATCCTATTTGACCACAACGTCTTTAAGTTTCCCTCTAATATGTACTTGATGTAGCCCAAAGGAGTTACAAAATAGCATCATCTTACATTTTTTGATTTCCAAATAACTTGCAGTATTTCCATGTTTCTCAGAAATGTAAAATATACTAAGTTTTACACTGAATATCATAAAAGAGAGAATATGGTGAATATTGCCAATTCCAATGGCTTCACTTGATTTTTCTTTATATCTAGATTTTTACTTTAGGGCTTTGTTTACCATTTTGGGTAGAATGAATGGCCACAGGCTTTTATAATTACCTGTGATCGTGATAGTTAACGTTACTACAGTGTCAAGTCAAAATTAACTTTTAAAAATCAATTATACTTTTAAAAAGCAAGTCATTTGTGGTTTTTGTGGTCTTAAGATGCACACTGGTAGTTCTTCATTTGTTCTTATTTCACAAATGCGGAAAGGATCTGGAAGGCCAGATAATGATTGAATTGTATAGGTCTAACAACATTATTACTACCCTGAATTAATAACATTTGAAAAACTAATGAAGAAGGCTGCCAGAGAAGGGCAGCTGAAAGTGCTGCGAATGCTAATGTAGTTGTTGGCAACTCTTTAGTCTTCACACAAAGGTTAAAATTGTCAAGAGGAATGGTATTGAAAAGCAGTGGATATTGGGGAGAAGTAGCAATTAGGTAACATATGAAATTTCTTTGTTGTTATAGCACTTGTTTTTATGCTGTACAGTATTGATTAACAGCAGATACTGAAGTTGAGCTCTTTTCATGTTAAGAGCAGATTCTGCTGATGCCCAGCAATACCTTTCGTTCCGTATGAAATATCTGTTTGCATACAGATGTAGCGTAAGCGTGTCTGGTTTTCATTAAATCGGCAAGCCGAGTCCCTAATGTTCTGATTAATCAGTGTTAAAGTAGAAAATTATAAACATTTCATACGTGAGATCAAGAATATACTTCAATGTTACATATTATTTTGTTCTTATTCTCTGTAAGCATTAAGTTTGCTGTTGATGGATCAGTCAATCCAGTAGTGCTTTCAGAAATAATCAGTCGTGATGTTAACTGTGTAGTTTCAAAAATATAAAACCAGAACTGGGATCATACTACAAACAAGTATAGGGTAATTTTGGGGAAAAAAGGAAAAAAAAAAAGAAAAAAAAAACAAACCAAACCCCCCACCCCCACACTTCTCAAATTGGTAATATATACTGGAACTGTAAAAGTATGAAATTCTATCATGATTTTCTTTAATTCCTTTATTTTAATTCTTTAATAAATACTCTGATTTTACTGAAAACATAACTGGGGCTTAAAATTGTAGTGGTCTGTGTAAAGTACAGCTCTTCTGTGAGGCTCAGGATTTCTTGCTTAAAATACACGGTTTGTGTTTGGGGGGTGCTTGCTTTAGGATGAAGGAATTCCTTATCTTCAAGCACAAAAATAAAGTAAGATTTTTGCTTTAGTAAAACACTACTCTGTTTAATAAAAGTGTAACAACATATTTCTTCCTCCCCTTGTTCCAAACTCGCTGAACCACAACTGTTAACAGTTTATGCCGATGATAAGTAAATAATTAAATTTGTGTCCCAGGAAAGGACCTCGGGGATCTACTTAGGCCCCCAACAATTAACAGTAGAAATACTGAGACTGGAAGCCATAGGAAGTCCTGTGCATAATCACAAATGATCCACAGTTAACAAATATAAGATGTATTCAGAAAAAAAAAGAAAAGAAACAGGTATTAAATTCTGTGTTTGTTTCTAGGTCTTCCTATCTCAATATTTTTAAGAGCAGATTCAGCTTTGGAATATACAGAAAAAGTTCGCCTTTCCCACATGTATTTGCCTTTTTTAGAATATATTTTTGCATAGCTTACAATGTAAAATAATTAATTTCAGTCTAAAAAGACAATTATTTGAGAAAGTCTTATGAACAATGCAGCTTATGAATCAAGTGCAGTGTTACATTCAATATTACATCATCATAGTAACACCAAATTAAATGTTTGCTATCTTATATTGCGAATCTGATTTCCCAGATAGTGGGGTGGTATTCACACTTTATCCAGCCTGCCTTATTTATTATCATTATACAACACAGAGACTTCCACTGTGAAACTGGAAAGATATTATCATTTATTATTACTGCTGACTAAAACTTAAATTACTTCTGTAGTCTCCAAAATTTTTGACATTTACTGATATTATTGCAAGTTTTGTACCTATGAATACAAATTAGTTGGAGGGTTTTTTAAAGCCAAGCCAGCATCCAGTCAAATACTGTAAATTAATAATAATAATAAATGTCACATTCTGTCTCTTTTTTGCTACAATTTTAGCTGAAAACTTCATATACTTCTATCGCACTTTACAAGGATAAAAATATTTTTACATCTAAATTTGGATATTTGATTTGATGGCAACGGGAAGACTAATAACTTGAATTATCATTTTAAGTAGGAGTGACTGATTTTCCTCACAGAACCAAAAATGTATTAGAGAATCATTTATGAGCTTTAGAATATTTTTGTTCATGAGGTATTTTTCAGTGTATGCCCTAATTTTAAATTAAAGAAAGGCGGAAGCAATAGGTTAAAGCCTGTACTGTCATTATCTTTGTACTGGCCACAGGTCTGTGAAGCACACTGATTTATTTTAAGCTGTGGTTGCTTTGGGGGGCTGCTGTTTTATAATCCTTCGCAACTCGTGGCTGCTGCTAGGGTATCTTCCAAAAGTGATTCTGCAGGGTGCAGGTGGCAGCAGTCCTTCTCCATCCCAGGTGGTAAGATTCGGAAAAACAGCTGAAGGAATAGCATTGGTCATTAGGTTGGTGCCTGACAGAGGTGTAGTGGCCTGGCCAGAATAACAAACTGACCCTGATTCCCAGTCTTCCTTCAAGGAAGAAACAGGAAAGAAATTCTTGCAATTTTTAGCACTTACGCTCAGTTGCGTTGAAATCTCTATAAGATTTAATTACAAATTAGTATGTAGTTTATTAAGCCCTAACATGCACTTAAAAAAATTTGCAAGAACTTCGCTTGTCTGTTGCCCCATGTGTAAATCAAACTGAATGATAATGAAAATAAATGTAAATACATGCGAAGGGTAACCACACGCTTAATGAAGGCATACTGTCCAATTAGTCCAAGGATGATGACATTTCAGACTTTTACAAGTGGCAGTTTTCAGAGGAAGGGTAGTGAAATATTTAATGAATTGTCATTATTTATAAACTACATTAAAACAGATTTTCCATCACAGCCAGAGAAAAGGTAAACATAGCAGAGTGTGTTTCACAGTTGTCCTCATCAATTAATTCTTTTAATCTCTTAAGCCAAAGATAGCAGGTTGATGTACTGCTTTTGCCATTTTTGAGCGCTCTGTAAAACTAATGTGTTTACTAGTCAGGGAGAGTCTTTTTTTGACTTCAGTGGCCATGATACAAATGTACAGATCAGGGATAAATCATCATATGCATGCATATTGTCACTGAAGCCAGTGGAGACCTATGGAACAGAGGATATCACCTACTCAAATAATAATAGTGTCATTATTTAGAGTTTCAAAGAAGTGAGTGTTCAGCTGCAGAACAGCAAAGAGCTGCATCCCCTTTCTTCAGCACATGATGAGATTTAACTTCAGTTTCTGAAACAGTGTTGAGCATTGCCAGCTTAGACGTTTGCTTATTTTTTTTCATAACCTCCATAGCTTCATCCATTGCTTGTACTTATTGTGAACAGTGGATTATCTTTTTTTAATATCAATGTAGTCTGCATCAACAGACGGGATACTTTGTTTGCAGAAGGTAGCAACCTGAGCCTGAGGAATAGAGAACAAGCTAAACAGTGTGAACAGAAGACTGTATGTATACCTTGCTTAAGTTAACAAACTGAAAACAAGTAAATAAGTTGAAAACCAAACAGTATTAGGAACAATTTTTTCCCGAATATCTAAGAAGCTCTTTATGATAAATGTAAATAGGACTCTAAAGCAGATGAAAGGCAAGAACAATGCACATTTTCAGTTAACTGCTAAAAGTTTCCATAAAATGTTTATGGTTTTGTTCTGCCACCTATTTCATTTACTTTGCTTTTCTGTAGTTAAAGAGATTCAATTCAAGTGTTGTAGTCAAGTTCTAGGACCTTCTCTTTAAAAGGCGTCAGGAGGAGAATGTAATTTGTACAACACAGTTTTAAGTTTATATTGTCTTTTACTTTGGAAACTCTTGCAATAATTTCTTGGAACAGAGCTACCTCTGGTTGTCAGCTCGCCAGCTATCACTTGAAGCATGCAGATTATGGTTTCTTGCTTTAAATCAGTAGATTAATTTTGGTTGGTTTAAAGTGCACTCTTGTTATTAATCTACTAGTATTTGTTTTAAAAACCTATGCTGGATGTTTTGAAAGGATATTTACCCTTAGGCAAGAAGAATATTGGAATTTTTGTCTGTTATGTCGACATTAGAGATGAACTTTGCCTTTTAAATCTTTTAAAAGTAAACGTTTTCTGACACTTCTGCCAATTCATTCCATCTGAGTTTTCTTATTGCTGTCAGTAGGACTTAAACATATTTTAATGCAAATAATTATCCCACTGTTTTGAACTGCAAAATTGTTTAGCAAGATAAAATAGGCTAAAGATATGCAAGCCCTCTTACCTCTGTTAATTTGGTGAATGCTTTTTGATCACGTCCACCCTCACTTCCATAGGATGTTAAGTGACAGAGCTGTGCAGATCATTCTTTTCTTAACATACACCCACGTACTTTCTTTCATAGGAGCTAAATAATATCAAATTTAAGAACTGTCAGGTAGGAAAACAAGAAAAGGCAAAGAATGATTAAGTAAAATAGGGGAAAGTGTATCCTCACTTCCCTCTGTACAGACAACTAACTACCCCTTGCCTGCAGACCTGCAGCTGGCCATGAATAGCAGCAGGACCTGGTTGTCAGTCAGCTCCAGAGTGCCTTTGGTGCAGGCTGTGTGCCTCGAGGAGTTCCCAACCCCAGGCAGAAAGAAACGTCAAAGGAGGAATGTAAATGAAAAAACTACGCAGTTAATATACGGTCCCTTGTATTTTGTCATTGGATAGAGGAAGAGGTCAGGTATCTCCACTTGCTGCTGAAACCATGTCATTAATTATCAGATTCCCAGCAGGTATTGCAGAAGAGTGAGGCTTCATGGCAGGATCTGCAGCTTTAAACGTGTGAGTGAGAATAGTCTTTCTGGCAGGCAGGTGTCCTTTAACTTGAACTTTAGCTTCTCCTTCCTTCTCAGGATGTCAGTGTTGCCTGTTCCTTTTGGGAAGAGCAGACCTGCATATTTAGGGTAATGTACTTTTAATTGAACAGTAGAGCTTTTATTTTTCCAACCCTAGAATTATCATTTCTAATCACTGTTGTTATCTGCTGGATTTCTCTCTAGATTTTAACAGCAGCAAACTAAACATGCTAACTAACTAACAAGTGTGGGCATATTATGGACCAAAAGAGTAATTAGTCAGGGAATACATAAGTCAGAAATCATAGTTAAACAAGAAGTCTACAGATCAAAAATCACATCAGTAGAGGAAGATGGCCCTTGATGTTTCTGAAAGCCAAGCATTCGAACCGCAGAGGATTTTTCACTGTATTTTGAAGAAATAAGGGATTAGATTTGGTCCTTGGCCTTTCCACAGAGTTCTACAGATCAGGTTTTGATTCTTTCCACTGATGAATGAAAGCCTGGCAAGAAGTATAACGTTCCATAAATACAGAAGTCATCCTAAAAACCTATATTCGCTAGGGTCTAATCTTGCAAACGCTTAAATGTATGCATATATGTGGACCTAAATGCATTGATAATGTATTGCTACCACAGCATTCATGCAGCTGAGCTTCCGGTTATGCAGTGATATTAATATCAAAATCACAAATACTTTCAATTGAAAAACAAAACAAGCGAATAATTTCTCCCTGTTAAATTTATATTTGGGAGGTCGGTGAGCACTTTTATGGATTTTCTTGGGAGTGGGAAAAGTTGTGTAGGTTAGAGATTGGCACAAAACTTGAAATAAGCAAAATCTTTTTCAGATAAGTGACAGTTCTCTGGATGCTATTAAGCTGTGAACAGTAGGTCTTTTCAATAATCACTGTGATTCATTTTCATATTGTGGTTTTTTTAATAATAATATCTTTAAAAGACTTACTGAACAGTAGGCTGCACTAGCATAACTTTCTGTGCAGAAGGAAAGGTTTCACATGCAAAATCTTAGATAATTTACCTTAAATTGATTTGCACAGCTTGATAAAACCATAGGAAAACTGTACCAGGTCAGACCATGGGTTCATTTAGCACCAAATCTCATCTCCGACCAGGGCCAATAATGAAATTGGAAAAAGAGTTTAAGAATGGGGCAAGCATATAGTAATATTGCCCACATTTATTCTCCTAATCCCCACAGATTTATGGCTGAGGTATTTTTTGACTGGGAGTGGTATTTCTGTATTTGATAACTTTGGTGAACTTTTCGTCCAGGAATTGATCTTTCTTTTTTTTTTCCCCCCAACCTGTGTGAACAATGAGTTCCGCAGTTTAGGTATGTGTTGTATGAGGAAGTACCACTTGATTGATTTTTCTTCCCTCTCCTCTCCCCCCCAGCCTGCTACCCACTGGTCTTCCCTGGTTTCTCTATTGGTTTCTCTATTAGAAATATTTCATCTTTTCCACATTGCCCTTCTCATTGCATATCATATCCCTCCAAATATTTATCTTTCCGTTTAAAGAGTCTATTTAACTGGTTCTCTCACAGGGCTTGTTCCATATCTTCGCTCATTCTTGCTGCCCTTCCATATATATCTCCTAGTTTTACTAGACCCTGTTTGCAATGAGAGGCCAGAACTGCACACAGTATTCAAGGTGTAGGTACATTGTGGATTTATACAGTAGCGTTATGTTTTCTTTTTCATTCTCTAGTCCTTTTCCAGTAATTCCTAACACTGTTTGCTTTTTTTTGGACACTGAGTTGATATGTTTGTAGATGATTTTATAATTCCAAGAGAACTTGAACACAGTTGCAGATAAGAGGAATATGCGTGCAGGTCTCTCTACCAACATTAGCAGAGCCCAAAGGGTACTATTAATGACAATTATCCTTATTCTTCTCTGGTATTTTCAAATCTGTCATACATTTTGACTAGTTTGTTCAAAAAATCCATTGCATTCAATTTTTTATTCTTTCAGTGACATGTCTTCTCATTTGCTATGGTGCCATGTATCCCTTATGAAAAAGCATTTTTTAAATTATTTACCATGACTAATATTTTCTTCTGTGCAGAAGGAGAACACACTTTATTTTTGTTCTTAAAATGGAAAAGAAATTGGTCTTCAGCCTGATTTTGGAGAGGCAATGTTTACAGTACCACGAAGGACGTTTGTGCTTTCAAATCTGCTCATCGTTCCTTAATCGTTCATTATGGTTTGCCTGATTTAACAGAAAAGAAGACTATTGTTTGGAACCCTTCTCATTAGAGAAATAAAATGTTTAAAAATACCAAAATGCCACTTTTTTTCCTTCGCATTTCCTAATGCTGTGTGTCACTGAGAGAAAATGTTTTGAACTTTTTGATCTCCCTTGGGGAAATGCTGCAAGTAGCAGAATTTTGTTATTTTTTTGTCAATTTAGGTCTTACATGATTCAGCACTTGTGGTTTGTGGGAAAAAGAGTTGTAGATTATGATTAAAGGAGCAGAAATAGTAAGGAGTGGCATCATTTTACTGTTAAAATATTTTTTGGATTGGCTTTTCTTCATTTTCAAATCTCTATCTCTGTTCCTTATGTTTTCTCTATCAATTGTGACTGGTAAACTTCAAAGAGAATAGTACCGTTCTATTTCACTTCTCAGCTTTTTTAACAGTTCAAAGAATTAAGAACAAATTGCTACAGGATCTTGATTATGTTAAATCTGTACATTTAAGTCTGTCAAACATGGTTGTCTCCAACAGGCCAACCAGTCATCCCCTTCTGGCAGCTTTGCAGGAATAAACAGAAAGTCTCTAGGAAAGGGGATGGAAGAGGATACAGGATGCAAAAAACCTGCTTGTAGTGCAGGAAAAATTATTTGTTGTAGTAAAGGACCACAAACAGTGAGTTAACTCATTCTGGGATGCATTAACAAGGCTGCTGTACAAAAAGACATGAAGTAATTATGCCATTCTGTTTGGCAATGGTGAGTCCTCAGCTGGGGTATTGTGTCTAGTTTTGGGAACTGAACTTAAAAAAAAAGTACACAAATGGAGTCCAGAAGAGAGCATCAAGAATAAGAGGAGACTAAGAAAACTGGGTATGTTTACTCTTGAAAAGAGAACACTCAAAATTGAAGGGGAAAGGGAGCCATATACTATTTCTTTTATTTAAAAAGCTGTAATTACAGAATTTAATTCTTGTGCTTGTCTTTTCAGAGGGAGGAAATGAACTTGAGGAGAGGAGAAAATTCCTCTCTTGCGTGTTGTATGGTAGTCCACATGTTCTGAGTATTCTACAACAGTGAGTTTAAGGATCACCATCTTGCAAATACACTGAGATGCGACTGACCAGTTTCATGCTTTTAAGGCTATATTTTCAGTGACATGAGTCACCTCATGCTCAAGTTAAAAACTTCCGAAAATCTGGAAAACTTTGGAAGATACAAGCTCCTGTCAGTTGGTCTTTCACATTTGCCGCTCTTCTTTCTGTTCACAAATGTCCTATGGGTGTGTTGGTTGAAAGCCCCTGGGACTTCTTTTCCAAAACTAAAGCTTCTGTAATCATGTCTTGAATTAGTCTGGAGACTTCATTAGTTATCTGCCTGACTTGTCATGGCCTTGTTGTGTAAATGGACGTGATAATTTCTCTTAAACAGTGCACATTCTTCCAGGGTGCTATTCAGACAATGTAGCAGACTATAATA
>VYZW01041634.1:7609-49012 GCA_013401315.1 Balaeniceps rex
CCGTCCTGCTACGTCGCAGACTTTGTCAAAATGTGAAAGTACACTGGTTTTCATGAGGTGGACCAATGTGATGAAACTGATGCTGAGACGCCTGGAGAGGACATTCATAGTTGCTGTTCTGGAGTTTCTTGCATAGGATTTGGCTGAGAGGTTTCTACATATTTTCTACTGCTTTGGACATGCAAGTGAAGAGTGACACAGACACTGAAAGTGAGCAAAAATGGNAGTGGAAATGGGGAAACAGGTTAGATGAGGGTGTGAACAAGATGTTGCTGAAGTCTGATCAATGGATCTAATTTAAATGAGAATTGCAGGAATTAGCTTAAGTGAGGATTTTAGGAATATCACTTGTTCTTCCAGTGCAGGATTTATCTTGAAGTATCGCTTAGCAGATTTTTACCTGTTGATAACTTGCCAGTGAAATGCCCCAAGGCAGTGGTGAACACTGAGGGCGAAGTGTAGGTTGAAAACTCTCTGTGATCTTCTAGCAGTGCTTTGGAAAGTCAGTTTGAAAAACAGTCCTTGTAGATGCAGGAGGAACACTATGATTTTTAGCTAAAATGCTGCACAGTTTAAAACATCCGTTGAAAGTGTAGCAGTGTAAGGATTTGATCTTCAAGTCAGTGGGTTTCTTCAGAATGCGGACCGCAAGACTGAGAGGGTGGCAAACGAAAGGGAAAAGGGAGACTGTAAATCCCTTGCTAACAAGAAAGGTTTTTTTCTTTCCTGTGATTGTAATTTGCAGTGTTCAGCGTTTCATATGTATTCATGTTCTTTGCAATATCTATGTTAGTTGGTCTGGTTTAGGATACTTTTCTGTAAAACATGATAATGAAGAGAGGGAAGCAGTACCAACCCCCGTGTAACCTTTCTGAATACATGCTGGCAGTGACGATCAAATCCCTTTTACATTCTACCTGAATGGGCACGTTCCTGTGAAACCTTCTGGTCGAAGGAGCTGCCATCCTCTGCTCTTCCAGCAGACAGGGAGGATTTAGTTTTGCAGCAGCAGGAGGGAGGGTATGAGCTGCCTTTGACCCTTCAGCCCTGTGCATCCTGAGGTGTGGATGCCTGTTACTTGCCTAGGGAAGGGGGCCACATCGGACCTTCCTTGTGACAAGCCATTCTGCAATACTGTTTCCCTGTTGTGGTGAACCTCTTTATTTGGGAAGTCTCTGGAGTCTGCACAGCTACATCCATATAGAAACGTTTTCTTGCTATGACATTTTTCTGTGTTTATTATAAACATTACAGGCTTTAAGCATGGTAAGAATCAATCATGGCAGAAAGGCTAATTGCAGTTATAGAGGATGGGGAGCATGCCATTGCAGTGAAGTGCCTGAACCTACCTGCAGCCTCACAAAACTCTTATTTTTGTCACAGGGAAAAGGTACTTCAAGTTTTGAGGGCAGGCCTTTCCTCTTTCTAGCAGAAGACATCTTATGAGAAGGGAGGAAGCCCCAAAGCCCTTAAGCTGTTCAAGGGAGCTCAGCCATTGGAGCCGAGAGTGGTCTTTGAGGAACACCTTTTAAACCTTTGGAGCAGCCTCTCCTGTGAAGTAGAGAGCCATTTGTACTGAATAACAGTATACTAATTTCTTGCCTCTCCTCCTCCCAGAGGAAACCCCTGTTACCTTTTTTTTCCTCTCTAGAGAGTGGGTTGCCCTGAGCTGGTTGTCCTCCCCTGTGGGTGTCAGCCCAAGACCTCTCTGTGCAGAAGAAGCAGGAACATCTGCAGGGCACAAGACTCTGGTTGCTGTGTCTAGCCTGCTGCATTGCGTATAACCCCTGCATAAGCTGGGGAACCTTCATCTTCAAATAAGTGAGGTGGGATTTTTCATTCATGCTGCACCAGTTGGGAGGCTTTTCCAGAGGCTCAGTGCTCTGGTGGTTAGAAATCTTCCAGCTTCCAAGTTGTATTCAGGGTCAGTTTATTTCCATTTGCTCTTGCAGAAAGACTGTTCCTTTAAAGGTTTGTTGTTTTTTTTCCTGGTGTTTACCTCTGATAACTACAGTGAACAATTGCAATCCTTTTCAGCCTTCCTTTTGCTCTATTGAAGCAGCTGATCCCTTAGGGTTTGCATGAGCAAGGACAAGTAGGGAAGACAGGCCAGCTGTGGCAATGGAGAGTCCTGTGAAGGCTAATTTACCCCACATCCTTGGCTTGCTTTTAGTCATGTCCCTGCTCACATTGCAATTCTCTGTTCCAGTGCCTGTTTTTTCAAAACATTGAAACTGAGGCCTTCGTAAACTCCAAATGTGTTAGATCTACAACATTTGTGTGATCACAGGAAATGGATTCAGGGAGAGACCAGGTTAATCAGCCGTGATACAATGTGATAAATAGATGTTGCTTTTTATTCTGCTTCCCTTTTCCTTAATTATTCTTTCCTCTGAGCTCTGACGCCAGGCACACTGCTGAGATCAGACTAACAAGCTTCTACTTTGTGAATCACTTCAGCAAAAGGTCCCTGTATGTTGTATATCCCTGCTACCAGGCAGACATTTCTCTGATGATGATGGAGTCCCTGTTTTCAGAGCAGCATGGTTTTGCATTTTGCTTCCACTTTCTGCTTGCACCCGTGTCCAATGCATGTTATCCATGGAAAAATATGGGAAATATTAATTTAATTGGGGGATTTGGGGTGGAAAGGGATCTACATAAGGTCCCAAAGCTAACATTTGTCACTTGGACTGCAGTCTGCCAGAGTTGGTTAGTTAAATAGCCCTGACTTGACTACGTCTGCTGGCAAAGCCAAGTGGAGCCATCAGAGGTGGCTACCTATCTCCCCCAGGAGACAGCAGATGAAGAGAAGGAAAGGAATAACACTTGGGCTCCCTGGCATCAAAAAGCAGTGGTAGTCCTAAAAAGCAACTGGGAACCTTCCCTCTGTACAGCAGCTGGGCAGATTTTAATCCAAAAAAACAGAAAGGGGGAAAAAGTGGAGGTCTGGTTTATAAATGACTTCCATACTCTTTTAAGTTGATAAAATTCAATGGTATATACACAGATATTCCATGATAGTCATAGATTTGTTTCCTAACTTCAGAAGGGATAATGCACAATAATTTCTGTCTTCATTCTTTGTAATTTGTATATATCAAATATAGGATCAAATGTAGCACTTTCATGGTACAGGGGGCAGCATTGGCCTGTGTAATAAATGTACTTTGTGTATGAGAGACAGACAAGTGAAAAACCTCCCACTTCTGCCTCTCAAACATATAAGGAATGATTGAAAAACCGTTTGAGACAACTTTGTTCTTGTTTTGAATAAACTTAAATATTTATTCAATCCCTTTGCGTCTGAAGACATGAAGGATAACCTGGAGCAGGAAACTGCAAGAAAGTTGTATAGAGGCTTCAGGTCCTCAAAATGGTCTACTTTGACCTCATTGGATGTTTGCTGGTGAAAAAGGAAAAGACTAGAAAGCCAGTTCTTGTTTAATCCTCTCATTAGATATTGCTTTTAAGTAATTAATTGCTTGGACTACTCACATCTTACCTGCTCTTGCCAAGACTTTTCATAGCTGAGTTTTCAAGCTCTCCTCATTCATTTTTGCAAAGCATTTTATAAAGCTCCTCTTCCCTTAACCATCTCTCATGCCTCCTTCCTAACCTGTCATGTATAGTAATATAGGTTTTAAGACTTTCTAGTGCTGTTGAGGTCATTAAAGAAAAACAGTCTTTTAAAAATGCCCTCCAAGAGTGACAGTGCTTTTCTCAAAGTTGCAGTGCTCTGAGTGAGCGCAATAGGGATTTTTATGGAACTATTTCAATGCTGTGGTTTAAGTAATAACTTCAAGTGTCATCAGCATGGAAATTTTCTCATTTTGGTAAACCTCCCAAGTTGAAGAAGGTTTCTGCAAGTTTTCTTAAATCTGCCTCCACAGAAACTGAGCAACTCTGGGTCAAAAAGGATGGACCGCAAAAGAGGTATGCACTTATCTTAGTGGCAATATTCATTGATAGTTTTTGACAGAAAAATTCTTACCAGTCACCAGAGCTTTTAATCAAAACTGTCAGCTTGATTCACTTGACTCAAGAACAGTTTAAATGAACAGCACCTTTTGCACCGACTTCATCAGTTGCATTTTTTTTGTGCTGATGATTTTACTGTCACTTTTGTAAATTTTTTTGGTTTATTTTCTTAGATGGAAAGCTAAAATTTGCCTTCCCCTAAAACTCCTGCTTGAAATTCTCCATAGTATGCCTAGTCCTGGTGGCAGTCTGAGACTGAACACATTGTTAGGATGCAGGGAATGCAGCAGTAGACTTAATATATTATCTTTATAGCTAGAGAGAGAGTTCACTGTTTTTGAAACTTTTTTGAAAGTGCAGCATTCCCTGGGTCAGCTGCCTCTGTGCTCCTTCCCCACAGAGAAACTAAAACTATCCGTAATTACTGGATGCAGCAGAAATCACAATTCCCCATCCCTGAGGGAACTAGGTGATTGCTTGTAATTAAAGGCAGTTAGTGGTTCCTTAGATTACTACACCTTGGCTAGCTTTAACCCTTGCAGCCTTGTTTTCCAGCCCTCACTTATGGTGGTATTAATGGCTCCGCAGCTGTGGTGTGAGTCAGTTACCATCAAGCCCTAAAATCTAATCTTAGGCAGAAAAAAAAGAGATTAAATTTCACTTGCAAACTACAGTTTGAGAAGTACTTGATCTAGTTTAATAAAACTAGAAAGTGGAATTGCAATGAAAATCTGAAACCAACATACCTCATTCATACCAATGTAATTCCAGATGCTAACAGATACGTTGCTTGTTCATGCTGGAATAATATATGGTTGAATTATGACTCTTTAGAGCAGATTCACTAGGCTTAGGACCTTATAATGTTCTTAACTAAATGGGACAGTGGCATCTACACTTTGATGACAGTTTCTTGCTATGAAAAATGCTTTATTTAGGTGAATATTAATGCTTTTTCAGCAGCCAAAAGCTGTATCAGGTACAAGTAATTCTGTTCACTACCATCTATTTTGTAGTGAAGTGTGACAGAGCTAATTATGCTATTAGATTAATTGTATGATTTATTTGCTTTCTGAGTCTCATGATTCTTTTATTAACCCTTCATACATTTAGCACGGTGGTTGCTTTTCTCAGAGTTCAACCTTCTGAAGTTATGTTTTGCTCAGGACAGAGTGCTGTAATTCTGATTTTTTTTCAAAAATGCATACAGGTCAGCTGCAATATCTAAATATTTCCCAATCACTCTCTTATATTTCAACATGAAGAATAAATAGGATAAATGCAATTCAGTGATACAGCAGATCCCCTCTCCCTCCTCCTAAACCCCTCCCAAACACCAACAAAAAATTGTTCTTAACTGAAAATGAGCAAGGAACTTTTTTCCTACTAGGATAAAGGCTGAGCAAAATCTGCTCAGCCTACTTTGGCATTAGCAGGATTAGCAGAAATGTCAGTGTTTTACAAACTGTTTGAATATAGTATTAGCATAATATTTTGGAATATGATACTGGGAGACTCATCACAGTGTTTGCCGTAACTGAAGTTCAGAGATCCAGACTCAGACATGCAATAATGAAAGCAAAGAGAATACTCTGCCGCAGTTTTGGCTGGAGACATTAGTGGTAAGAGAATAAAATATATTCTGGATTATTTATACATGGACAGACATGAATACAGTGTAATCATACTAATTATAGACCTTGTTATAATGCTTGAAGCTTTCATTCTGTCAAATCAGATTAATTGATGGGAGAAAATGCATGTTCACATAGGCGATATGTAGGAATAGCAATAGGCAACATTTCAGCACGCCTCCAGTGCCCCGTGCTACCCCTTCAGCATGGGGTAGCTTAGCTGTTTTTGGTGCAGTCCAGCAAGGACTTAGAAATCTTGCTGTTTGAAATTATTGTTCCAGTTTGCTTGTGCTCACTGAAGTGCTGTTTCCATCAGACAGGCTGCTGCCTTGGAAGCGTTTTTGGATGTGTTTCAGTGGGCCTTTTAAATATTATTGCTATCCCCACTTAGCTCTGGTGAAATCTGCAAGGAGGACTCTGAACTTTCCCACTCTTTTTCTAGTCTTCGTTTAAAAAAGAAAAGAAAGGAACTGTGGATGCCTTTAAGGAAAGTTTTTGTTGGGGAGTTTCATCTGAGGACAGAGCCTAGTTTACAGCTGCATGGTATGTCAGAGGTGGCTCTGACGGTTCTGCCTTGGACTTGTTGTTTTGTGTATGAAATACCTGTACCACCACCATGAGAAAGGCAGACCTACTCCTGCACACCCAGGTATTTTGTCTGTTTTGCAGAGATGCCTGCCCTCACGGAGGTGCATTGTGGATGCTACCCTCCTTAGCTGCCTTTTAACACCTCTCTGCTGCATGTCGGCAGCATCCTCCTGCATCAGCAGTCCTACAGAGTAGTGCATTTAATTACAGCTACTTCTTCGTTATTAAGATCCTTCCTGAACAGGGCTTAGTCAGGAGGGTTTTAGCATGAATGCAAGTATGGTCCTGGGCTGAGGAAGGGGAGGCAAAGAGGGTGAAGCCCAAAATCTATGTGCTGTGATAGAGGAGGAGACTGGTGTAGTGCTTGTTTGGCCTGGGACAGCCGCATTGCTCTTCATCGTTTGCTGTCACCAAAAGAGGTGACCTAGTGCCCTAGGAAGGGAGCAGGTGAAAGCTGTCCAGGACGGGTGTCCCGGCTCCTCTCCCACAGGCGAGTGGAGGAGGCAAGGCAGCTGCTTCCAGGGCTCAGGAAGGAGTTCTCTTGCCCTGGACCCCATGCCAGGTAACAGAGCAGCAGGGGGAGATCCAGTCTTTCCCTTGGGCTAGACCTTGTTTGAAGGCAGCAGTGGTGTCCTGCATCCCTCTTGCATTTCCTGAGGGACAGCTTGGGCAGCCGCTTGGATGGCTGCTTGCGCAGTTCTTTGTATCATTCAAAAGGGGTTCCTAGAGCAAACATACTGGGTTGTCCTTTGTAATCCACAAGAGGAAAGAGGACCATCTGGGGAATTACTCATGCTTTTACCCCTCATAACTTGTCTCTTTTCCTTGAATGTGTCCCAACCTGACTCAGCTGCTTGCTGGTTATATTTGAGGATTTCACTCGATGGCAGAGAACTGAAGATGGTTAACAATTGCATCGGCGCTATATCTGGCTAACTCCTTGAGAACTACTCCTAGGAAAGGATTTAAACTGCTTGGAGCTGATGGCTGATAGAATTTAGCACCTACTAATGGGAAGGATAACATTCATTAAACAACCAGCTTTCTGAAAATCAACATCAAGTACTTCAGAGACCCTCCCTGCACCTAGTGTTGCGGTTGAACGTCATTGCAAGGATGAGGTGACCTTCTCCAGGGCACAAGTGACTGGACTGCCTGAGGTGCTAAGCGTCTGTGGTGCAACAGACCCAGGTAGGTAGGTAGGATCCTCATGCTGCTTTAGCTGCTAGGAATTCCTTGTTGCCTCTAATTAATTTTTGGAGTTTCTGTTATCATGGGAGGAAAAAAAGGTTACTGTACTGTAGTGTAATATTTTGTTAAAGAAGGAAGGAAACTTTATTTTTAGGAAGTCTCAAATGACTTTTTTGCTAGTCATCTTCTATACAAAACCAAATGGAGAGGTAATGGAGGCTGAAGGGGAGAGACTCTTGCTAATAGCTTTTTTATTTTGTTACTACAGTGGTGCTGTTGTGGGGGATCTCATTAGGGACCTCCCTCCTACCCCAGCCCCAAACTGCATCACAACACTAAATCAAATGGGGCTGGAAGCCACCTTGTGTCTTCAGTGACTCTCTTGTCAGTGCCATCTCTACCTGCACTGAACAGATAAACTGGTGTCTTTGTCTCAAATTCCTTCAGCTAAGTGTCACAACTGTAAAAATGTTTGCCTTTGGCAAGAGCAGCATCCTCAGACATGTTCCTTGTTCCTCTGTGGCTGCATTTAGACTTTCCATTTGCTTCCACAGGCTCTAACACTGGTATTGCTCTTGCCGATGCTCTTTCCTCTCCCAGTTCATGTTTTGCATATCATCTTGTTTCCTGCAAACACTGTGAGCCCTCTCTCTGCCCACAATTCCTATTAATATCGTTGCTGTGACATCATACCGGTCCAGCCCTCAGTTTCCTCAACAGTTGAGTGCAATGGCATTTTTGTCTGCATACTCCTGATTTGGTCCTTGTGTCAACTTTCCAGTTTTATTTGTTTTTACAATTAGCTGTTAGAATGCACAGTCCTTGTGTTCAGTAGCTTATGATCTCAAAGGCTCTTGGAGGTCAAAATACAATGAAACAAAAAGCCATGCACCACTCAAGGCTGGGAGGATATCTAGCTTCTCCTGTATCACCTTTTTAACAGGATCCACTCAATATTAGTTTAGTTCTTCGGATCTGTGGAAGTGTCCTAGCCTGGCATAGAATGTCATCGTTCTCTTTTTTCTTCTCTCCACCTTGCTATCTCTGTCTGCCCAATATTTCTTCCCTGCATGTCTGTCTTCATAACTATGACACTAGTTCATAATTTTTCTGATATTTCTGCAGTCTATAGTAACTTTCCTTTAATTCTTAGTCTCATCCCTCTCTTTTTGCTTTTAGATATCAGCTGAAAAGATTTTTTTTTGCTTTCCTTCATAACTTTTTCTCTTCTGTCATTATGTATGTATTCTTTCCGGCATTATCTGGTATTTTAAATGCATAATTTGCATAGTAAATAATAACATGGTGAAGGTGAAAAGTAGCTGGGTTCTGCTAATCTTGACTGGCTGATTATTGCTGAGGAAAAGAATGAGTCACAGGTTAAATAGATAACATATGGGTAAGGTACAGACATACAGGTTACAAGAGCATCAGGTTGTTGTTGACTTATATTTTAGTCTTGAGCCGGAGCTGATATGTTTATCGTTTCAAGAGAAAATGTTATTTAAAAAGTGTATGGGCTGTGGCATGTTGGTAATACATCTCCGTTCCAATGATGATACCTGGTAATAAATGAAACTTCATGGAAAATGCTCCTGACTAAAGCTGAATGGGAAAAATGCAATTCTGTGCATCCAGAAATAGAATTGAAAGAGGTATACAGGAAAAAATGAAACGTAAATGGGGATTAAAAGAGGTATACAGGAAAAAATGAAGTGTAAATGGGGATTTTTGTTATGCTGGCCACTTTCTGTAACTGTGGTAGGCCACGCGTCCATGGGGTTGAATACCTGCCTCTCGTTTTCGTGTGAGGTGTTTTTTTTTAAATATCCAAAACCTGTAGGAGCTAAGGGTGAGAGAGCTTTGCCTCCTACAGCAAAATAGAAATCTCAGCATTTCTGTGTTGATCTGTGTGAATACTAAAATCTACAAAGGCTTTCCTTAAATGGGATGGGTTGCATTTGGAAGGTCTAATATCAAATGCGTATTGTATGCCATGTTGGCAAAATGATGCAGAAATAATGAAGGATGATAATACCTTGCTCTTACAGTCTCCTCCTCATTAGTGGAACTCGGCGTCCTTCCTGTAGGTAGGTGGTAACGCGGTGCTGGTTCTCAGACGGAGACACTGAGATAAGGAGTAGGGAAATGATTACCTGTCACCTATGAAACATGTGGCTGAGCTTCTGGATCTTACTGATGAATCAGTAAGACTGGGTTGTCTTATTGACAAGGTCAAAAGTGCCACAAAGTTGGTAAAATTCTAATAATGTAAGCTTTAATTCAGTATAGGCTGTTCTCTTTCTGTCAATGTGATACAACTTTTTATGGAGCCGTGTCTAATCTCACTGGAATTAAAATGAACCCTGGCACTTCTTCTACTTTGGAAGAAAAGTTTAAAGATTTGTGTTTTTTTTAACTTTTTTTAATTCTTCCCCTGCCCTGGTGAAAACTGCCTTTTGCATTAATGGATGCAAGGCTTCTAGTTTTCCTGTGTATGAAAAGCACTCTTGAATATGCAGAAACAAGAGAGTGAATTGGTAAATTGTTCCACAAACTCAGCAGCACAGTTTCAGAGCCTGAGTCCAGTTACATGCTCTATTGCACACAACAGATCCCAAAGCAGAAACCCCACTGATTTTGTATAGATGTATAAATCTGCAATTTTATTTTTTTCCCATGGGGTAGAAGAATCTCTGTGCTGGCAGGATGGTCTGTTTTTACTTTGCCTGGCTAGATTTTGAACTAGTCAAGTTACATGACTCAGAACTGATTTAAGTCCTTTAAACAGGGGCTTGCTTGATTAGGCCAATTAATGTATTCTTCACATTTCCACAAG
This sequence comes from Balaeniceps rex, assembly GCA_013401315.1. Classification (NCBI taxonomy): domain Eukaryota; kingdom Metazoa; phylum Chordata; class Aves; order Pelecaniformes; family Balaenicipitidae; genus Balaeniceps; species Balaeniceps rex. The sequence goes on from VYZW01041634.1 coordinate 17,843, forward strand.
CTACTCAGATTGTCAGTGTGTGGACTTGCACAACTGGAGTTGGAAGTCATAACCAGCGAGCGTATTTTCACTAGAGCCTGTCTTCCCTCACATGGCAAACTCCTCTGTTGCAGGCTCTGCTTCTCAGCAGGCAACTTTTGCAATACGTGACAAAACGTGTTAAGGCTAGGACAACGTTTTGACGGTTATTTTCCCTCTGCTCTAGGGGCTTCGTCTGAAAGCACCACATCAATAACCTTAACTAAAGAGGTGCATGCAGGGGATCTTGGCAGAGTTTGAGAGGTGATTGATCGGGTCGGTGCAATGAAGGAAATCCCTGTCCTTCCTCCTGCCCAGAGCAGGAACCCCACAGGTATAGAGGGGGATGCCCTGTATCTTGGTCCCTGCTGTGCCTGGGGTCAGTACGTGGGTGCCTCAGGGGACCTGGAGGCAGGCGTCCTATTGCAGAACCGGGTTTTAAACTCCACTGTGTAAACCTCTTGAGTTTGATCCATAGGTCCTGGTTCAAGCCTTATGCATTATGAATAACGTGTTCCCTTTTAATGTATTGTTTGTGATTCTTGTTGAAAGGCATCGATATATCTGTGACTAACATGCTGAGCTTGATCTCTCTTCAGTGTATGGACTAACCCTGCTGTGTTTTGGGGTGCTTTAGGCAATGGTGCTTTACTGATTTATTTATTTTAAAAGTGGGTTTTGCCCCAGTTGAAGCCTTACAGCCCATGCTGCGTGTCATGCTCTCAGGAAAGCAGGCTGACTGCAATGAAGCAGATGGCTGTTTGCCAGGAGTGAGTCGCTCACTTTCTGTAATTTACCCTTCCTTTTTTTTTTTTTTTAAAATGGTTTGGCTTGGTTGGGTTTTTAATCAGAGCCAGCCTTTCTCCAATAGCCTGTTCTCTCACGCACGCCTGTGTTTGTGTGTGTGTGCGGGAGAGAGGGAGGCAGAGAGAGAAGCCGTGCCTGGGCTATGCTGACAGACGACTTTTTCCTCAGTTGTCAGGTTTCGAGCCTGTCGGCAGCACTGCTGGTAAGTGGAAAAAAAATAATGCCAGGGTGGGGGGAGTGAGCCCGGAGGGACTGTGGGCTGCCACTCGCGTGGCGGTGGCGGGGAGCAGCCTTGTAGGCAGCGCGCAGCGCTGGGACCCATGCAGCCGCCTGACTCCCCAGCTGCCCATGCAGGCAGCTCAGTTGTCAGCAAGGGATTTTCCTCCTCTCCTCCCTCAATAAAGATCCCTCAGCTGGTATTACTGATTATATCCTTGGCTTATTGTAGGGGGAAAAAAAAAAACCAAACCCAACAAAAAAAGGGGAAAAAGAAAAAATCCGTGTGCGTTTGCAATCTGGAGATGAGCCTCTAATCCCCTCGGTCAGCCCGAGGATGGTGGCATGCTGGCGCAGCTGCCCCCTGCATACACCTGAGCGCTTGAGGGCTGCCCACGCAGCCCCGCTGGCGGGGAGGGGGGAAGTGGTTGCCAAAAATGTTGGCCGCTCCCGGGCAGCGTTAAAGGTGGAGCGTGTGTATGTGTGTGGGGCAGCATCCGTCCTCGCTGAGCTTTAACCAAAGCGGTAACCTGCAGCTATGGAGTCACCGACTAAGGAAATCGAAGAATTTGAGAGCAACTCTCTGAAATACCTACAGCCAGAGCAAATAGAGAAAATCTGGCTTCGTCTCCGAGGCTTGTAAGTAGTACTTTTTTTCATATCCTTCTCCTGTTTCCTCCCATTGTCAAAATTATTGTAGCACTTTCTTTTTCCTTTCTTGCTGGTATCTTCAGAATCTCCCAGGAGTTTCCACACCTGTTCTCCATAAATACAGTGACTTAATCTTAGCAAAAGATCCATGTGCTTCCTTAAATTGAACTGCTTGTTACATTGAACAAACATTTTCCAGTGGGAATGTAGAAATGTCATTAATGAGGCATTGCAAGATATAAGCAGTTACTAAGATGCTAATTACTTTAGCTGCTATACTAGAAAAGTTTTGTTATAGCCTGAATGGTACTTAATTGGATCTTCTGTTATCAATAGTTTACCCTTAGATGCAACATACAGAAGACTTTTTTTCTCCTGTAAATGTAAACCATTTCTGTTGCTGACATGGTTAATAAGGACAAAATAGGCAGAGAAGGCACAATTGGAAAACATTTCTAACAGCATTTGTAATGGCAGCAAATTCATGTTCCATGGATTGGATTGTACTTATTAATTTATACATTAAGCCTGACTTGCCATGAAATGATGGGACACTGCCTCCCGAGTAGAAAAAATGTACCTGTGCTTAAAGAAGAACTTGGCACTGCAGAAAAGTAAAAGTTTATAGGCTGTAGAGTTTGCGTAGCTTATTTAGAGTCAATGTCTGGCATCTTGTTCAGATTCTCAGTATGTAAAATACTGTCTACCAGCAATAAGATCCCTTACTGGCAGCAAAGCATTTATTTGCCCATCAGTTTTTGGCCAAGGCAAAGAGGAGCATTACCATGTTAAGCTGCATCCCTCCCTGTGTTCAGAACTGTTTGTTTTTGTTTTTTTTTCCTTCAGCCTCACATGTTAGAGTTATCAAAATTTCAGCCCTCAAGGGAAAGGGGGGAGGGAGGGGAGCAAGGAGGCTAGGAAACAGCAGAAGCAAGAAAAACGTAGAAAGAGTAGGCTAATAACTGAAAACAAATGGGTCTAAGTTAAACTTGAGTTGCTCTTTGGGTGTTATTTTGTGTGAGCAGCGATGGCATATTTTGTAAAGCATATCCAAAACTCCTGTAGGACTCCAAGCAGTCTAAGAGATGTGCATGAATATGTATTTCTTTCAAGGCGTCACTCCAGGAAGCCTGTTTTGTGAAGGAACTTAATCAAAGTAGATGACAGCTGTCTTGTAAGCCTTCCAAATAGAACAGCCATACAAAACAAACCCTCTTATTTTCAAGTCTGTGCCATGCTATAGTATAAGATGTCCTTGAATTTCTGTCTAATATGGAGTTTAGGAGCATGCTGATTTGGATTCCACCTGAAGTTCATAGATAATTCTTCAGCAGCATTGTAGTTCAGGATCTCTCCTGCTGTTAGTACAAGGCAGTGTCTGCATATTATACATCAAGCTCCAGTCTCTTGTACCTTTTGGAAATTTGGCAAAACTGTAAGACTTATTCTAGATATGTAATAACTAAACCTCAGGCTGTTTTTCAGTATAGCCCTCTCTGTTGGCAGTGTGTGTAACAAAGACATCCTTTCTCCTGAGTTTCAGGATTTCTTTGCCTAAAGAGGAGATAGATTTTCTGTAGAATTCTTGATCACAAGATGAAAACTGAAATGTGTTCTGCTCTAATTAAAGACCGTAGAAGATTTTCCATTCCCAGTCATTTTATGGAGGCTTTTAGTGCATGCATACACACATACACAAAAACTGGTTGCAAACTGAGGTTTGGCATCATGCTTCATGGTTTTTCTTGTCCATTTTTATGCATGCCTATCTGTGTAAGAAGAACGATTAGATGCGCACAGCCATCTTAATTAACTCTTAAATAAGATGCTTCATCCTAGAGAGATCAAATACTACTTAAGAAGATGCCTCTCTCCCCTGCCTTTGGTACAGCAACAGCTGTATCACACAGGAATTAGTTACAAGGCACAACAGTGCTACCAGAGCAGTGTTACACAGGTAGTGAGAAAGAGAGCACACTGCTGACTGAAGCTGCCTTGGGGAGTTGTAGTCTGGAGCAGGCAGATACCCAGTAGGTAATTTGATCCTGACACTGCTTCTTAAATGAGAAAGGCTGTGATGATTTAAACAGTCTCAGGTGCTCAGTTTTGGGTTGGACATCTCCTTGTGGGACTTCACCCGTGGCAACTCTGGTACCTTCCTCCCCATCTTGCCACCCCCAGTGCCAGCTGGTGTGTTTCCTCACCGTGACTCAGTGGACAAACCAATATTCATCACCTCTTGCAATACCTGGCTTTTTCAGGGGGCAGGGAAGGGGGCTCTTTTAATTTTCACCCCATCTCAGCCTGCTTGGTTTGAAGGGAATGGAAACCCAAAGGCTGTAAAGGGGTGGTTAAGCTGAGGCTCTTTTCAGACTCCCCTAATGTTGTGTGTTTTCTGCTTAAGCAAGTCTGGTGAGGGCTTTTTTTGCTGTGTGCCTGGTACAGTTCTGTCCCGCAGGATGGTTGGCCTTTGGAGGTTTGGGCACGGGGTGTGTATTTTCAAGGAATAGGAAGGTCTTTTGGACAGCGTGCAAAGGGCAGGTTTTTGTGAGGCTGAAGCCAAGTGTCTGTTGCAACATGAGTCATATGTTGCTGTAAGAGCCAGACAAGATATTGAATTTGCCTGTGGGGTGGAAGGATTTCCTTCTCCTTTCCCTTGTGTATCTCTCCAAGACGTGGTTTCTTGGTGAGGATAGTCTGGTTGCTTTGTAAGCATAGCAGTATGAGGCAATGGTCCTTAGGCCATATACAGCTTCCTTTTGCTTTTACTGTTTAAGAATGAGCTAAAATAGTACTGCAGTAACATTACTGAAATGTTTTTACTTGGCATATACATATTCATGGCTTAATGATTCTGTGCAGCAATTTATAAGAGAATCAAGTCAGTGGACCTGTAGTGTTTTCTCAGGTTTAAGGGAGCGTGATAAATTGCCTCACTGGACAGTAAGTCATCTGTGGCAAAATATTTGGGTGTCTCAAACCAGGGATCTATGAAATAAACACCTTTTATACATGACATATTAGATACTAGTTTAGGTTTAATCACAGCTTAGAAAAGAATCTTTTAGTGGTTTATTATTAATAAACTTTCAGGAAAGGTTTCTGAATAAGCTGTTTCCTGGGCAAAGGTACCATTAGAGGTATATGAAACTCTCTGGGGAAAATCTTGAAAGTTGAGAACTGACAATTTTACTCTTTTTTCTTACGTCATGCCAGAACGTCAGGGAGAGGTTTACTTCACACTTCTCCTTGTAGAAGCTCACTCCAGCAAAACAGTAGCGTGCACTGGACATGTAGCCATCAGGGTCCTGTCTTCGCTGGGAAGGAACACATCAGCTTTCCTGGCAGCAGGGACCTCCCAGAAACAAACCCACTTCTGAGATTCATCGTCATCATAAATGAATCAGACTGGAGCAGCTTCACATCCCTTCAGGGATATCTCAAATGTGGCTTTCCATCTTGGCCGCCGGGAGGGCTGCCTGCCTCCCAGGAGTGCTGCTGAGCAGAAGTGGTGCCTCCCCACCACCCCATGCCTCCCCATCCACACAAGCACACATGCGCTCTCACTCCCTGGCTGCTGGTGGGCTGCCAGCTGCCTCTGCCCACCACTGCTGTATACATGCACTCCTGCTGAGTGTGTGTTTAATTCAGGAGCAGATCTCCGCTGTTCCTCGTCTGCTGCTGGGCTGAGGGATGTCTGTTTGTTTCCTCACGTGGGGCCTGCCTTTGAACAGTTGCCTCATTCCCAAGCAGTGCTCACCCATGAAGGCTGACAAGCTCAGCCTGCAAGAAACTGTTTCTTAAGGATGTGTTGATTGTTTGCTTATGGCTCTCAATAGCTGCTGCTGCCAGAAAAAGGGTCTTGAGTCACTTGTTCTGTTCTGTCTTCCTTGCCCCATGGATCCTGTCGAGAAGGCAGTCTTTTATTCAGATGTGCCTTATTCAGCTCCGGGTTTGGACAGTGTATACACAGGAGTTACATATGAGTCTGCCCGTCACTCTCCTGTGATTGCTAATAACTCACTCTGTTAAGCTTGGGACCTTCTGCTCTGCAAAACGTATTGGTTAAGATTAGGTGGGACCCATTACAGGGCACTCTTAGCAGCAGAGCTTGGAGACCTGATTTCAAAATACAACTGCATGGTTGCTTTTCAAGCTGATGGTTTTTCTAGGGAGGTGTGAGCAGTGGTGGCTGTGTTGGGGTGTTCTTGTTTTAGCACTTGGACCCTTTAGCTGTGGGACTCTGAACCCCCATCTGCTAATTAGGACTCTTAAAGCTCCATGAAGCGGCTTCAGTTACATTCAGTTACTTCAGTCCTGATTTCTCAAGAACAGAGAAAGCACTGAAGCCCTTTTCAACACTAGGATTAGGTGTCGTGTCTTATGGTATTGGAGAATTCAGAGGCATATATACAAAGAGCTTTGCTAGTTTCTGTAGAGATGTACTAGTTTATGGTAGCTGAAGACCCAGCTTGGAGATATTTTTGGTTTGATTTTGTTGCTTTTATGCAGAAAAATAAAACCTTGGTTTCTACCTATTATAGTAGTACCAGCATCACCGGCACCTACTGGTGCTCCTGCAATGCTTTAAGCATTGCAGAAGGAGAGGAGAGAAAATGGACTTTAACCTTCTTCCCTGTAGCTGGGATTATAGTGTTAAATTGCTAAATACATAATAAATCCCTTCATTGTCAGTGTAGTACTTCCTCATGCTGCCAAAGATGACCTTACAAACAGCAGCAATCTCTTGAACTGTGACTCAGATAGGATGCTTGACTTTGAACTCATTTTTTGGACTCTTCTGCTCAAACCTGTCAATGTAGAATTGGTCTAAGAAATCTGATGGAGAAAGAAGATTGAAACACATGTAAATCAGCATCTTTGAAAACTTCATGGTTTTGCTGAAGATCTGGAACAATATTTATGCACTTATCCTCATCTTCTTCTGCGAAGCACCGTGCATCCTATTGACAGTGAAGAGGTCCCAATGCAAACATTTGTGGAAGGTCCAGATTTGTTCTTGGAGTAAACGGTGAAGGAGCAACTGATTTCAATGGGAAAACATGGAGCCTTGGTGACTGAAGATGATCTGGCAAGTGTTAGAGTGCCACCATGCAGTTATCTGTTTCCCTGTCTTATCTGTATGTGCTCTACGATATTTTTAGGTTTCCTTAGTTGAAAAATGTCACATACGGAACAGCTGGTTCTGCCACTGACAGTATCCCGATCTGCTTCGTTTTCATTTATGTGGCCATCGTGAACAGGAAAACAGATAGCTCCCTTCAATTCCAGAGGCACGCTCTGCACAGTGGGCTTTGTCCCCAAATATTTTAGCTGGCAGCAGATAGTAAAGGTTAAAAAAGCCCCTCAGAAAGCACCACTTTGTTAGGAAATGTGTAAATTAGTCAGTTTTCAAGTGGAAAATATGAATATTCTAATTCATTTCCGGAGGTGAGAGAGGCACTCAGACTGTCTTTGGTCTTGGTTTCAGTCTTCCTGAAGCTCCTGAGGGACAAGGTTTACACTGAAGCCCTGTTCACCCTGGGAGAAGAACTGAGCTACCTTCAACTGTATTTAAATACAGCTGCTGCCACCCAGTTTCTTGTTTGGCTTTCCTAATGAGCATAGACAGGGACTATTTGTCAGAGAATCATGTCAGGAAACCTCTCTGTAGGCATTTTAGTTCTGAATTTCACTTTTCCTATGGTTGTCATGATTCCTAGAAGGATTAAGAAGGTCTCACTGGTTAGCGAGTGGGTGCTGGGTATGTGCTGGAGGCGGCAGCGCTCCAGCATGGTCTAGAGATTCTTAGTTTGGGTGAGCTACTCTGTGGGTATGAATGACTCAACTAGTTTTAAGATTTGTCAGGGTCTGGTTGATCCATAATATTGTTCTCCCTGTAGTGTGAAGAAGGGCTGAATTTTACCATTAGACTAACCCGTAACAGCTTGTTTTATACTGTCTGCAGTATAGTCCTTGAAGGAGCAAGGGGAACAGGAGAAGTGCTGCCAGCTGCTAATCTCATGCCTGACAAATGGACAGAGGAGAGAATATATTCTAATAAATAGCAGAACAGCAACTTCAGAAAAAGTTAATTACAAAGTATGGTGTTTGGAGGTGTAGTAATTCAGTAAACTGGTACATTTTGCCACAGTCCTTCGTTACTTTGTTCCACCCAGTGACTTTTATTTGAATCTTAAATCAATAGATGAGTCCTGTAGGTAACAAAAGAGAGAAGACTTCATGTTTAATACTAAAATGTTGACTAAGAAATAATATACACTCTCTGATTTTTGCCGTAATCATAAAAAAGCTTTTATTCTTCTGGAGGTAGTACAAATGAATCATACCTGCAGCCCAGAAAGCAATTATTTATTTCAGCAGCCATAAAAAGATGACCACAGTCTGTCGTAGAAGAAAGGGACTCCCTTTGTAATATTAAATTCAGTGTTTTTCAAATATCACTGCTATAAAGCTTTCAATCCTGCATAGGAAACAAGGATATGAAAAAAGTTATTTGGGGAAGATGAATTTAAACCTTGGGTCAAAGGGAAATTAAGAGTCTCTTTCTGGAATTCTTTTTTAAAACTGCCTTAGTGGGATAGGAGTCCATACAGAAAGAAATAAAACCCGATGGAACACAGCACTGAAAAATCCTCTGTGTGTGTGTGTGCGTGTTTTAAAGGCTGTGAGGACAGCTCATCTCCTAATCTGCCAGCTTTTGGTGGATTCAAACACTATATTAAACCCAACTCAGCCCTTGAAAGGATTTTTATTTAGTATGTTTCTTTTTCTTCCTGCAATTCATGTGAGATTTTCATGTTCCATTCTCTCTTGTCTTGTTCCATCAAAAAATCACTTCAGCCCCTTCAAAATACTAGAAATGCGCTGACTCTGATCCTGACTGGTAGGTGAGGGAAGATTGAGGTTCACATATTAGGGCTGACATATTAAAACACTATAGCAGCTGTGAAACATACCTCTACAGATGCAAATTGCTCTCAAAACACTGGGGATTTGGATAAAGCAGAGGTTTTCTAGAAGGGCGTGTTTGGATTCATAAGGCTGTTTTTGATCTCCTGAACTGTGCTGTAAATACTGGAAAGAATGACCCCATTGATACTGATGCGTTTGTGGGGGTGAAATTAGAATCCAGTTCCTCGTCTTTGGAGCATTTTTGTTTGTTTGTTTTCTTTGAAAAGCTAGGTTTTCCAGGTAACTGATGGCTTAAGAAAAGTTGTTTAGCCCTGGTGCAAATGGTGCAAAATTTTCTCTGACAGTGTTAAGCCCAACTTTGTGCTTAAATTTGAATTGTAGCTGAGCAATAGTCCTTCCTTCAGCAGACTCAGTACTGCTCCAGGCCTCTGCCAAAATTTGTCTGCAGTTGTCTTGGATATTTGAAAAGCAGATTAATTTTGAAGGTGTGATTATAAATAGAAAGAAAGCAGAATTAAAATTTTGCAGTAGATTAAGAGTGCAGCTCAAACTCTGGTGAAACTGGTTGTAATAAACTCAGCTGGTTGACTTCAGGGGAATCAGGATTCTTCTAAAAATTGATAATGTCCATGTTGGGGATTTTTGGATTTTCCTGGCCAAGAAGGGGGGTGCAGAGCTCTCAGAGAGCCAAGAAGAGGTTTGAAAAGCTGTGTCTCTGCCAAGGAGTCCAATTCATGTCTCAGCAGTCTTCCTTGCCTTCTTTGAGAGGACCTCCACACCTAGCAATTGGTGACATTGGGTGGAGAAGTCCATGTGAGCTCAGGCATGCAGCAGGAGAGGATTGTCATAATCTTTCTTGGAGAGCGAGATGTAGGAGACAGTTTAGTTATTAAGATGCATATAGACATATATGAGAAGTTCCATGCTTTTCTTCCACATCTGTCAAGCTGTGGAGTCATTTTGTTATTAATGTGACGCTTTGAATGGCTATTAGTAGGTCTGCGTCATCACTTTAGGAGTGATTTCTTACACTCCTAGGGACAGATACTATTCATGCACAAAACTCCTAGCCAAGACAGAAAGTTGCACAATATCCATCTGTAGCACGAATCCTGGCTTGGCGCAAATCTCATTTCAACACCAAGATTAGCACAAGTTAAACATAAGATCTGTGCAATTTTTAACAGCTAAGACTGTACAGAGCCCTTGAGCTACAGCTGTGGCATGCAGGGAGTCCCTGCAGAGTGCATGGCACAAGCTACAGCAAGCATCCAAGGGCAAAGGAGCAGAAGTAGAGCATCAACCCCCTTGCAAGGCTGAGCAGTTCAGATGGTTGCTGTAAATGATGCTCAGATCGCACTTCCTCCCATGCCTCCTGTGGAGCAGCTGGTTTTCTGGGATTCACTAGCAGTAAGCAGTTACTGGTGTCTGCTAAGCAAAGAGTCTGAATACACAATTTAAATATGCTCCTATACACATATTGATGCAGCAGGGACAGCTACAGTCAGATGGGAGAACTCTCTTTTTTCAGACTTGCTTGAAAAGTGAAAGGAGAGGAAGCTGTGGGGGTTGAGGCTGGGAGGGGAGAATTGGGAGATCATCTACAAAAGAGCATACTGACTCATGAAAAGGGGGGAGAGGAGAACCAAGAGAGCTTTTTTAAAAAAAAAAAAGGGTGGTGGTGGGGAAAGAGATAGTCCTGTGAGTTCTTCAGGTCCCTACATGTAAACATTTGCTAGATTTATTTACTTCCATATTAAAATAGCTTGTAGCACAACACATACGCAGGTCATTTAGGAGTTTGAGTTTTGCTGAAAATCACAGGGACAAGGGCTGCCTTTAAGGGCATTTGAAAATGCCGCCCAATCTGTAGCACGGTATTTTTTGCCTCACTCAGATTCTAATGGGAGACCTTGAAGGAAAGCCTGGATGCTGCAAGAACACCCCTGGTTGTAAGTGCTGCACAAAACACTGCTTTTGTGTCCCCTTCTGAGCATGTCTTCGTTCAGGCAAATGAGGGTCTCTTCTTCACGAGGCCATTGCTTTGTTTCTTTAGAGGTGGGAGAACTTTCTTTGGTATCTTGGCCACATTCTTGTTGTAACACCAGTCAAAATCTTCCCTCCCAGTGTTCCCATTAGCATTGTCTGGGCAGTCATCTTTCCTTTCCCTCTTTGCACTAGTGTTCCAGGTGCAGAGAGCCTATGGATTTGGATGCAGTTTGACTGGATGTGTAGATGAAGTCACTCCTGTGGTACAGAGGGCGTCTTTAAAGTGCTTTGCAAAGAAAGGCTTTTGTATACATGCTCAGCAATCTCTAGAAGACCTGTTTCTAATAAGCTTGACTGCAGTGAAGATACCTTCTTGCAAATGGAGAAGAATGAAATTCCTGAGTTATGCAAATTTGCTGAATAACTTGGAGTGAATTATAATGGTCCCACCTAGCCTCACAATCTATGAAAAATCAAATTGCATTTTGAATTACCTGTTTACCTTATGGAGGCAGATCTGCTCCTCTTCTGGGCCAGAGGCAGGGCACTTGGCTCCTCCCTTACAGCAGCCAAACTTTTAAGAACTAGAGTCACTGTCACAACTGTGGCACCTGGTATGTGGAAAGGACAGGACCTGCTTATTTAAATACTTCTTTGTATCTGAGGCTTCTGAAGACACCATCCCCCCTCATGGTTGCTGTGGCATCTAGATGCTTGTGAGACAGCTGGTGACAGCATGGAGTAGGGCCTTAAGGAATAGAAATCTCACACAGCCTCCTCCATTCTCTGTATGCATGCTCAACGCCTGTTCCCGTCCACCCACCCGTCCGTCCCAGTTCCCTCTCCCAAAGTTTCCCCCTGTGTGGTGAGGAATTCCCACGCCAAGACTGCAGGGCAGCATTTCCAAGCTGCAGACAGTGGTGGATGCCACCTCTCTCTCCCTCTCGTTCTTCCTCTCTTCCTTCACTCTGCCCTCATGCCTAATTCAGTGGAGCCAGCTGTGTGCCATCACACCCGTGTCATTCATGCCTAGGGGGGTGGGAGGAAGGAAAGGTGGGCAACCTTCTTTACTCTCTGCAGAGAGTAATGTTGTAGTGATAGAGAAATGGTGTTGACAGAGTAGCAGGCGGTCTGCTGAAGGTGCTGAGCCCTGCTGCAACCAGCAATTTTGAGGATAGGAGCCTCCATGAAACCACTTCTCCTCTGCAAACAGGCTTGCACTTGGCTATCCCAGAGGCCCATTGTTGTTCAGATGACTTTCCTCTGTAATGTCCCTGCTCCTGGAGAAACACAGAGTGCTGGGAAGCCCAGAAAAAGAGCATTGGCTCTTCACAAGAAGTTCAGATGTTGCCTTTTCCTAGAGTGACATTTAATAATTGGTCTGTTAGTGAGGAGGCACTGTTAGGACAGTAGCAGTCCTGACTTGCTACACAAAGTAGCATCGCTAAAAGGCTTGAATACTTTTTGAAAACTACCAGCGTGCTGAAGGAAGGGGTGGTTGGGAGGTGGGGATGGGGAAATGAACCTTCTTTTGGAAAGGGAACACTGCATCTTTGTGCAGCAATTTTTTCGCCCTATGTTTAGGCTTGTTCAACAGTAATCCGAGTGTTTCAGCCTGTAACCCAGAGACAGGAGAGGGCCTGGCACAAAAACATGAGATTTAAAATTCTGCGTCACACCAGCTGTCTACTAGCAGACAGGGGGGTGGGTTGTGTTCGGGGGGAGGAAGTTTGGAGGGGGAAACAATAACAAGCAACAGTCTGATAGATTTACTAGATCTTAGGGCAAGATGCAGATTTGTTTAGTGACTGCACGCACGTGGCTGGTCTGGTCTGGTCTGATGTAATCCAGTCTGTGTTTCCTGTCTTGGTATTTAATCCAGGGTATGAAGAATGATTCCCCCCCCTCCATCATTGTGCATGCTGTAACTAATCACAGAGCCACCGTGCATGAAACAAACTGGACAGCTGCCTGTTTGGCTTCTGCAGAATCTGAATATATTCGTTTTACATAGTAGCAGTGATTAAAATAAGTTTTTAATCTGTACGTGCTTGTTTCTTCCAGGGTCTAACAGCTTTTTGCCACTGGGGGAATGGAATTCCAGCTTAACAGTATTATATGCTTCCAATGTACACGATGCATCAATATTGCCCCTCTATGCTCTCTGCAAAATTCTGCTTTACTTTATTCCAAGAGGAACTGTTGTTCCCTTTTACACTCCTTGTTGATATGCCTTGTTTTCACAAACTCTTTTCTTAGGGAAATGAACAGGATACAACTAAAGAACGCATAGGAAAGGTTGCGTATATGCTCCCTTTTTTGACATTGTAATAAGAAGGAAGTGGCATCCCACTTGTGGAGGTCAGTGTTGCTGTGTAAACACACTGTGAAGCACATCTATGCTCAGAGCAGCGGGGAGGTGTTCTTCTCTCCCGGCCCCTCCAATCCCATTGTGCAGTAAGAGCCACAATCTCTTCCAGTGGGAGAGGCTACAGAACGGATTTGTTGAAGTACCACCCATCCTGTACTTTGCAGGTCATCACCTTTATTAATTTCAGAGCCAAATGTTCCATAACTCATCTGGAGTGTCCAGCTAGAAAGCAACGCTCGGTCAGACTAAGTATATATGTATTTTTCAAATAGTAAATATGCGAAGGCCATACACTATGGTAATTTGATAATCCTTATCTTTTTTTTTTTTTTAAGCATGAATACTGAGAACTGCTCTATATTCTTTTCAGACCTTCATTTGCCTGAAATGTACTTTCCTGTGACCAGATTTTTATGAGCACGCACTTTTCTTGAGAATGTGATGTGTGTAAAGCACAAGAGAATTTGCTTGTTGTGTACTAAGAAAAAGCAGAACAAGCAGTAGACTGTATTCTTTTCAAAGGGTTAGATTTTCAGAAACAGACCCATTTTACTTTTTACTTCATATTTTTCTTCAGCTACATTCACACCAACTGCAATGACTTTTTTTTTTGTTGTTTTTGTTTGTTTATGGTTTTGGTTGTGTTTTTTTTTATGTGAGGAGTGATGGAAAACTCGTAAATATAGAGGAAGAAACTGAAGATTTCAGTAATTGTACTGGCTCTGTACAAAATCTACATGAATGAAATCGTATTTTTAGAAGTTTTTAGAACAACATTTGCTGACTATTTGCAGTCTATTGCCCAGTACAGGGCAGTTCCAGTACTTGAATTTGAGTTTGCCCTTCTGATTTGGCCTTACTGAAAACCTCTTTGGTGATGAAGCTGGAGCGCTCAGCTGTCCCCACAGGGTTTCCAGTACTCCCTGCAGATCTATCTTGCTCAAAACCTTCCTGTACATACAGTATTCAGTGGAGATCAATTAAGTAAACTTTTTCTATGCTGCCTTTTCTCCTCATTTGGTATACATACTGTGCTGTGGAAAGATACACAGCAGTTACCTTGCCTCTTCTGATAGCCAGTGGTGTTTATCAAAGTTTGAGCAAGCCATGGTTGCCATTTGTTGAAATGAAGCTAAACAAAATCATGACAGTTGATCATAGATCATCTTTATGCCAGTGGAAAATAAAATACCTTCAACTAATACACCTCTCATGCTACTGCTTGATAGGGTCCTGACCTTGCTGCCCAAGGTCAACAGGTGGCTGCATTTACACTAGCCTTGGGAGATGAGATCAAGCCATGGGTCGAGTTAGTAGTGCCAGGTAGGTCAAGTCAGTTGTATCCTCATTATCTGCAGGAACAAATCTCGAGAACAGCTCCCTTGTTACAACCTCCCTTTCCCTGTTCCTCCTTCCCCCTCCCCATACTTGAATCCCTGCTTTGCTAGGGAATTGGAGCCCAGCACTCTGGCTGTGTGAACAATGAAGGAATTTGGAATCGAGTGCAATTAAGGTCATCAGCTCTCATAAAAGCATATAGTATAATAGTGTGTTAACGTCAGTCCGCTCAGATCATTTCCATAACATGCATTCTGTAACACCTCCAGGCTCTGTCCGCTCTTTACTAAATGGGCAGAGAAGGGATTGCAGCTACCTTGAGCTGTACTGCAGAAGAAATTCCTCACTGCCTATGCTATCACAGAGGCTTTTCTGTAAGGAGAATTTAAACACATTGCCTCTCCAGCTATGCTTCATGTGGACTCAGTAAACCCATTAGACCCCAAATGACCAAGCGGGAAACTGGTTGTTAAGCTACAGGTAAGAGCCCTATCATGGCAAAAGGTCACAGCAAAGCAGAGGCAACACAAGAGACATCGTTTGATCGTTCATATGTCCTAATGATAGCAATCCATTTTGGAGATGAAGCTGTAAGTTTCTTTTTTACCCAGTTGTTTAGAAAACTCAGTAGCTAGACTGGTGAAATCCAGTGGTCAGCCAGATCGGCTAAAATTTATCAAAATACCATTCTCCTTGGGCAAAACTAGTGAGGATATTTTCTGACCTTGAATTATTTACATACATTATTTACTGCTTGCTAGTTGAAGCGCAAGCTTCATTTCGACTTTGTAGCAGTACTTCTTGTTTCCAAGGTGCGAATGTTTTCCCCTCCTTTTCTGGCTGTAAATCTGTTGTGCCTCTCAACTGTCTTGTCTCCATTTCTACTGAAATCATCGTACCTGTTTCAAGTTGTGAACATTTCTTGTCTTTGTATGCCTGCGCCACGCGTGCCAATACAAGAGCACGCAGACTCTTCTAATCTACTTAAAATGAGACAAGTGACTGCCTCATCCTCTCATGATTTCACTACGTCCCCATGTAGTTCAGGGTCCAATTTAAAATGACTCCTCTTCATTTTTAAAAATCCCACATAAACCCTCCATCAAATTCCAAGTACCAGATGAAACCTTTTCTTCTTTCCTCACCCACTTCTTACCATTTCTTCTCCTCTGCTGTCACTAGTCTCTGTGATTGTATTGTTTTTAACTTAGCACAGTATTCTGGTAAATAGCCCACGTGGAAGAAAAAATAAATAACCTTTTTTTTTTTTAATTGACTAGAGAGTGAGTAAAGCAAGAAAGCTGGTCTTCCTGTTTCAATTAAGGAATTAAAAACCCAGCAGGAGTTGATGGCATCATACCCTTTGAAGTCTGGCGATCTCAATATATTCCTGAGTTCTGGTCAGGGCTCCCATGGGATCCTGAGCTTTGGCAGATGCTGGTCCGTAGTCTGTGCTGTGACATTGGGTTTTTGTGAATTGATTTATACATGGTTATTAATATAGGCTTTGGTAACGTAACGTAAATGCATCACTAATCCTGTGATGATGATGATTAATTGGTAATGCACTGTATGATTCAGAATAGCGAGCTGCTGGGAGAGATTTTCTACTTATTTAAGTGATCCCATCAGTCAGAAAATCTAGCTTGATCTGAGCCCCCAGTCTCCTCTCCCTGGGAGTGATGCACAGGGGGATGGCACCTACCCCCAGTACAAACCCTACGCCACCGTGATATAGCCAGAGAGGGCACCTGGGCTTGGGAGCTGGGAAATGCTCTTGATCCTCCTGCCTAGACATGGCCATAGAGGGGAAATCTTGAGGGTTCTGGACTGATGAGCTGGAAGGATTTGGTGACAAAAGCAGTAAACATGAATTGTGGTTGGCTCTTACAGAAAAAGGAAAGAGAGGGATATCATTCAGTAAAACCATAGATTCACTGATGGGTAACAAAAGAGCAGAAAGAATCTTCCAGATTTGACCTGTAGACAGACTTGTGTCTCTTTTGCCAAATTTCATTGCTTGTCTCCCTGTTGGTTTGCTAAACTATGAAACAGGCTTTTAGTAGTGTTTTCTTAACACCTATTCTAATGTCAGAAGCCCAGCTCTGGCAGGAAAGGGAAGAAAAGAAAAAGACCTGTGAGAACGTGCATGTTACATGGTGGATGTTCCATCACGGTAAAGTGGCTTTGTCTCTCTGCGCTTCTGAATAAGCTGGTGAGAGGAGCCCTGCAGGGAAGGCGAGATGAATAGCTGTGGCTTGTGTGAGCTACGGATGTGGTGGGACTCCAGTACTGAAGGACAGACGTTGTTGGGTGCTTTTGTTAATGGATGATTAAGCTCCCACTCACATCTTAAACATGCTAATTATAAAGCTTCTAAATATAGAAGAGAAGTCCCTCTTCCCCCTCAAGCCTATGAATAACTCATTTTAAATATTTGCTTGTGACAACTTTTCTTTAACAACTGTGGTTCCTCTGAAGAACTAGCTTTTGTAAAATGTTCCTCTTCAGGCAGGAGTTTCCTTTCTCTGCGGATAGCTCTGATCATGTTTACCAATGTCAGCCACAAAAACAAGGGTACGGCAGGCAAGCTCTGGTGAGGCTTGCTGCATCAGCTGGAGCAGTTAATGTCCTAGCAGTTTCTTTTGCCTCTCTGCCTCCACCATGGAGCAGGCAGTAAGGAGCATGTCTTGGCTGCGGCAGTATGAAACCCAGTGTCTTTGCTTAAAAGCCACAGTTGTTGGCAGTTTAAGCCAAAATGCTGAACTTTGCACTGAAGCAGCTGATGCCCAGGTATGCACTCGCATCCGCCAGCCGTGCTGCGAGGGTGCTGACCCATGGCAGGGTGCTGTGCACAAGGTGGCTGGGGGCAATATCTCTTTAAACCGCAGTAGCAGATTCACTTTAGCTAGTCTCTCAGTGCCCTAAAAAGTCATTGCCCTCTTTTTCACGAAGAAGCGTGGATCCAGGCTTGTATGTTGTCAGCTGACGAAGGGGAGAGCACAGGCCACCGAGTTTTAAGGACTTCAAAGGATCTATCTGGCTTGCTAAACTGCTTTAATCAACTGTGTGTGCCCTCCAAACCCATTGCAATGGCCGAGCAAAACAAAACGCATTAGATTAAGCCACTGTAAGTGCCGATTCTGAGCTTTAGCCCGAAAATTGAGTCACTTGACCATCTCAGCAGGCTAAGGACATGCTTGTGGCACTAGGCATTCCTGAGCTGGGAAGCATTAACTCACTGAAAAGTGTCACCTGCACTCACCCGTGTGTACCTCAGGTCATCATCCGTCAGCTGGTGGCCTAAGGCTGATCACTGCACTGAAGTTACGAGCCTGCAGAGTCCTTACCAAGGGCAGATGTAACCCTTAGTCTCTAGCGGCAGTGTGTGAGCAGAGTGTGATGCTCATTAGCTTTCAGCTTTTAGTATAAATTTCCAGGGAGGAAGTTAGGCAAAGATCCTCCTATTACTTCTGCAGCACCCACAGTTTTACTCCATATACTTTCATATACTGAAAAGATGACATTAATACCAAACCCTGTGGAATAAATGTGGAATAACACCATGTTAACCAAGCCACTATTATGAGTAAAAAAATTTAAGTGGTTTAGGTAATTCTTTGGAGGCCGTGTAGGAGTGAAAGTGCAATTAATCTAGCTAGTTGATATTCTGAGTTGTATGATTATGGGGCAAAAACAGAGCAGTTGGCAGAGTTACTTAATTCCCCCAACCCCTCCGCCCTCACTCCTCTCCATACTTACTCAGTCGCATTAACTCACTCACCTCTCTCAGAAAAATAAGGCCTGAGAACATCATTAGACACAGTTTCAGACACAGTTTTTGTGTGTTTCTATTAAATTCTCTTCATCACTAGGTTTCTAGATGCGCAGGAAGGGTGGGAGCTTTTTGCAACAACTCAAAAGTAGTGTTACTTGGGCTCCAGTTATGCCTCTCTGTCATAAATGGATGTGCAAAACCCCATATAGCTAAAGCCACAACCCTGAAGAGCTAACAATCTAATGGAAAAGAGTCTGAAAGGGAAATATAGGAAGAAAGCAATTTGCCTGAGAGTGCACTGGAATTAAATGGCAGAGGTAGAAACAGAACCCTGGGAATAGCCTTAAAGAAGTTGGCGTGCTTTGAAGCACAGAGAGAAATTTTGCATGTCTGTTTATTTCAATGGGAGTTGAGTGCCCATATAGCTGCAGCTAGCTACATCTTATTGGTGCTTAAATACCTTCAAAAGTCTGTCCTAATTTTATGTCAGACCAGTATATTGTGTTGTTCCTCTGGCCACAGGAAGGATTCATTCATCCCCGGAAGAGCAGATACTGAAATAGTGGGCTCAGCTCTCTTGTTAACTTCATCTCATTTGAGTCAGACATTTCATCCTACCCACCACTTTGTTTAGTTTTGATTGTTACAAATTTTTAAAACTCTTACTGGGTTTATTTTCGTTAGGATCCAACAGCCTTCTTGTACTAGGTCTGACTCACTTCATACTACACTCGTGCAGGTGTAATTGCATTAAGTTGAGTGAAGTTATTTCTAGGTTACACTAGTAATATAGGGCCTACCTAGTGTGAGTCACCTGCTAATTCTCTTCAGCATGAAAAAAGAAATCTGCCTTGTTCTAATTTATTTTTTTAATGTAAGCTAAATGTAGACCTATGAGTAATACATTCCACAGCAGGTAACAGGAGTTGAATGGATGTGGCAGTTCTTCTGACACAGCATGTGTGCAGTGGGAAAAAAAACCCTGAAGTTACACAGATTTGGTAATATCAATAAGCTTCTTGCAGGCATGAACACAGGATGGCCCACAGGTGTGGGAGGCTGTAACAGCACTTCCTTTAGGTCTCTCTCATTCTTTTGCTCCTGGGAAAGAGGGATAGCTTGGGTTTGTTCAGAAAATCATATATCCCTTGAGCCTGACTGGAAGATGTGTCTGTTTCCAGGTTTATCCCAGAGCATCTGCTAAAGGCAATTCAGCAGCCGGTTCCTCTCTGCATAGACTTCTCCTGGGGAGATAAACCAGGATAGCTTGTCCCACATCTTTTTTAAAATAACCAACCAAAGAAGAAAAAACCCCCCTGAACAAAATCCCCTCCCAAAAAAACCCTGAACAAAACCCCACAAAAAAACCCCAACCAAGCAAAACCAAATCCCCACCCTCCAGTTTCCTCTTGTTAATTCACATGTGGTTGCTGACTACAGCCAACTGCTGATGCTGGCAGTGGTATTAAAAGAGGTACCTTCTAATTTCCTTGTTTGCAATGATCTCATTTAATGGAAGGCAGATGTAAGTGGTGGTTTGTAAGCATAAAGCAGGTAGATGTCAATGTTGTCTGTGTTTCCAAAAGCAAGCTGAAGGCTATGCTTGGAAACAGCTTTATGTTACCAACACCATCTTTTTATAATGTTGGTGAGTAGCATTGTCAGACCTTGTTTTTGGAATGCTGGAAGTTCAGGTATATGGGAATTTTTTTTGCTGGATATCAGAAGCTGCTGGTGGTGTTTATTTTAAAGCAAGTGTATGCAGTAGTGATACTGAATCTATAAACAAGGGTTCCTTTAGTTATATTCTCTTCAATTGTAACATGCAAATTCAGTGCCGGTAAATGCAGTCACTAACTTGGTACATGTAAACCTTGACTGTAATTGGATTGCAGGTGTGGAAACAATAAACAACAACAAAAGTATATGTGTTTTTTAAAACTCCTGTGATTAGGCAAATGCTCTTTTCCTAGTACTGTTATCTGTGATAGTACATGGTTTTCTAACGCAGTAAAAATATTCTTGAGTAAAAGGAGCATTAAAGGTGTAACTGATCAGAAAAGTGATGTTATTACTCAAATGCAAAGAGCACCCTAAGGCTGGGTCAAGTCTTTAAAATATACAAGGAAATTTTAGCTAATCATGAGTTAATGAATGGTATCTTTACTCAAATGTGAAGCTTGGCTGAAAGAGAAACACTTTATAAAATAATATGATAGTCACTAACCAATAAAGGGAAAAATAGTTCTGACAGTGCTGGAATGCACCATCAGACACTTTCAGGGAAAAGAATTAACTTGTAAATAACTTCATTTGAAAATTTAAGAAGTTACATAGCCGAAATAAAAATTTAAACAAATCTGGATTTCTTGAGAATAAGATATATTAATCAATCTGGATTGGAATGGCCAATCAGGTGGGGATTTTATCAGCATTTTCTTTTTGCAAGAAAATTTAGTGAATTTCTGTATTTGTCGGAATATAAACTTCCAAATCTAAACTCTTCAAAATGAAATGTCTACTTTTCACCCTTCTGAAATTAAAGTGAAAAATTTCCTTAGAATCAGACGTGTCCAGGTGGGCTTCTGCTTGTATGTGTCAGTATCCTGAATGCCAGTAAGCTAGAATCTTGATACTGCTATGAATGTTTGCTCTTTTACTCCTTTGCATCTGTTCAAGCTTAAATAAGTAATTCTTCACACAGTAAAGTGTAAATGAAATATTTTTAAATCCTTTTAAAGTAAATATCTAGGATTTTTGTGATTCTAACATGGTCAGAATACAGAAGCAGGTACAAGCATGAGTACGATTTCTAAAGGTAATATTTGATGAAACATTTGACAGCCAGGAGACATTATTCATGCTTCTTGTTAAGTAGAAAATAACACTGCGTTCCTTTTTTTGCCATGTTTCTTCTTATTTTTAAGAAAATACCCCTTGTTTGGGTTTTCTGGGCCTGACTTAGCCACAATTTTCCATGTGCGGTAGTATCAGAGATGAAAAAGCAGAACTTGATGCTTACAGCAGTACACTTGTACTATGTATTACCTATATACTGAAAAGGTGGGGCCTGTCTGTTTGCGTATGTCTGAACAACAGGGTGTTGATCTTGCGCTCCTCATCACAGTCCATGCTGAGACTTGTTCCCATTGCTACTTAAGTTTAGAGATCATTAGGTTTACTTTAAAACACAAAAGTAGAGCTGAGCTCAAGTGTGATCAATGCCCTGTTTTGCCAGGTACTGTGCAAAGCCATTGGAAAAGGCTGTTGTAGGATCAAGAGCTCACAGACAACATACAGTGCCAATACACCTCTGCAGATAACTGTATAGCCACATAGGTAACCGTGCAGGAGGGCTCATGATTATTGCCTTACTCTGAGCATTGGCAGCTTGTGCCATTGCCTGCTGTAGAAGACAAAATCCACCACGCTAAGAAGAGTAAGCGGTTTACAGCTTTTGTCGCAATTGATGTGGTGTAAGGATTGAGGATGAGAAGAGGTGCTGTCAGTATGCTTATCTGCTCTTCAATTCCTAGTCCTGGCCTCAGGTCAATTAAGTCCCAAGATACGTGCAATGAAGTGAAGCTCTGTGGTGTGGTATCTGGGATTTGGTGGAGTAGAGAACTTGCTAGGATCTAGACTTTCTTTTTAGAGCAAGGCTGCTGTAAAACCGCTGTGGTTTTCCACTGAGTGACCACAGCCAATGTGGTTGGATGCATCACATCACCACCACTACATCTTAGTGGGCTCTCCACAGATAAGCCCATAATTGTCTGCTGGATGGAGACATAAAAACTACCTTACTACTAGTAAGTAAAAGTAAGTCTCTGCCACTTGAACTTCCTCTTAAGTAGCAACCCTGTCTTACAAGAAAAGGGCAAGATGTACATACAGGCAAACACACACCTTTTTCTGCTGAAGTTAGCGGCAGCCACCACTGGGGTTAGCAGAAGGGAATGGCTGTATCAGGTTTGGGGCAATCTCATGGTAGAAGTGACTTCACTTAATTCCTCCTGATTTCTGACCCTCTCCTTTTCTCCTCCTCACCAGTGGAGCCTTCTTATCTCAATTGTATTTTGTTCTTTTCCTGCAGGCGAAAATACAAGAAAACATCACAGAGGTAAGAGTAAATCGCAGAGGACTGGAAGGTATTTGTAAATCGTCTGTCTCTTTTTGTTAGGGGATTTGTAGAGGATTTCCTGTTACCAGATTGGTTTTGTTCTCAGGGAAATGCCATTCTACTGATTGTTTCCCCCTTTGAAGGTCCATCTTGCGCTGCTGCTGTTCCAAATCCCCTGTACTGCTAGTAGTAGTCCTCCCCTCTGACGTTAGCGGTAGTTCTCCCTGAGTGAGGACAGAAATATTTATCCTTGAAGGTCAAACCCTAACAAACGTCACTCTGTTCCTTCTGCAAGATCTGCTGGTTCTAACTCCTATCACTTACTCATGCTGTAATAACAAAATGGATTGTGGGCTTGTAGTGTTGCTAATGATCTGTGCCTTTGCAGGAGACTGAAGGAAAATGGGGATCCTGTTGATTAACAGGCCCTATTACAGCTACCTGATCTAGTTATCTTACTGCCTCCTTGCAGGAGGGAGGCCTAGTGGGGGTCTTTGACAGATTCATTTTTCTTTCTTTGGAGCCCTTGTGCTTGGTTGCTTCAGATCACCCACTTTGCAGGACGAAGTTTTTTGGTGCTGAGCTGACTCCCCCTCCCCTGCACGTGGAGTATTGGTGACGTCATCTCATGGCGTGCTGAGCATCTTTAGTTGATGTTGACTTTAACTGAATTTGAGACTCCTGCAGAGTGCTTCCTAAAGACTAAACCCTGCAGCTCTGCTGAATGTGCCCTTTAATGTTGTGTGATGGTGGAGGGAGCTGGCAGATGAGCCAACATGATGACGTGAGTGATGGGCTAAGACATCACAGCCACCCCTCCTGTTTGCTGTCGCTCTGTGCCGAAGATGATCACTCCAATGCAGCATTGGCAGGACAGGCTACCTGTGTGCTTGTGTGTCACATCCACAACAGACTGAAGTGTGGTGGCTTGAGTCAAGGATGAGGTGGGTTTGAGCTATGATAGTTTAATAGAAAATACTGATTTGGAGATTTCTGTGCTGAACTGTGCAGGTGGACATTGCGTAGTGCAAGACACAAGAACAGGGAGAAGGTAAATATGCTCCCAGTTGTTTTCCCAAATGCGGAGCTGACACTGTAGTTCTGTTCGCAGCTCTACTTTTCCCCCCATTTCCCTTGCTGCTGCCATGATAGTTAATTAATTATGAACATGTCTCTGGTCAGAGGTCTTGAGTTGCTGCAAGAGGATTTATTCTGAGGCTGAGATGGTTTCCAGAGTGAATGATCGCTCTGTGTGTGTGTGTCCCCTGCACTGCTCGTATTGTCCTGAATACTGTGTCTTTTTTGGGTGTGTTTTTTGTGTACATAACCATGCCATCAGAGAGCTTTGTGTTCAGCCTCTCTTCTGTACAGGAGAGTTTCTGTATGGGAGAGTTTCTGTAAGCCTCAGAAGAGAGATGAAGTATGTTAAAAGCTCCTACAAGCCCAATACACAGTTGTATCAGCGACATACAGAGAATTGAATATGTCAGTCTGTTTAAAGATACCATTACAGGGTTAAGTTTTGTGCCCCATGGGATTTTGACCTTTCTTTTCTTCTCTTGCTGTTACCTGTGCCTGCTGCCTGACTGATGGTGTATGCCCTTGCAGCAGCTGGGCAGATGGGCTTCGTGGCCCCCTCATGCCTAACAACTGGTGTGAGCTCTGCAGAGGCAAGAGGCCGCTCCAGGGATGGGCACGCAGCAATTGCCAAGCAGCTACTTGTGATAACCTTGCTCAGCGGGTGCTGGCTGCTGGCCAGAGGGCTGTGTGGCACAGCGAGGTAGCTGCTGTGGCTGGGAACCATGCTTTGTCAGCACCTAGGGCAAATTAGCTGGCTAATAAGCTTCTGACTTGAATTTGCCACCTGCTGTGTGCTTAAGGTATGATGCTAAATGGGAAATCACACATATTGCCATCTGATGAAGAAGCGTAACATCCAGCAAAAGGAATTGATAGGACAGCAGCTCATTTAAAGGCTGGTTTTAAGTAGCATCTCTGTTGAGTTGGTAATTCCAGCAATGAACATAAACTGATGACTTGGCTCAGATCTCCACCTTAGTTTCCCACATTTATCTGTTGTGGGGTTTTCTTCTTTTTCCTTGGTTACGTTTTTTCGAAACGATCTCAGCGGTTCCTGTGTCACTGGGCTCTGGAGGGTGACTGGCAGCTGAACTGAAATGATCTCTTGCTTGATTTTGCATCTTGTTCCTTTTGTTTCTCTTTGGGGAGTGTTATCACATAAGAATGCCTAGGTGATAGTAAGCAGCACTTAGCTATGTGGGAGAAACAGTGCTATCCTATGTACCTTGCAGTGTAAAGAAACAGTTTCCCCTGAGTGCAGACCTGTTGGGAAGGAAGATAAGGTATGTGCAAGAAAACTTGAGGAGAAAGAGTCAGAGTAAAATCCGAGCCATTCTAAAATTGTAATTGGAAATGACAGACACTGACTCTTGCATTGATAATTCTGTTAACTGAGTTGACTCAAATGCTTTTGTAACAATAATATATTGATACGATTTTCCTCACAAACTTGGAAGTTTCACAGCTGTCTAGACAACCCTAATTTCATTAGTCCCAACCTAGTAATTGCATCTGAACCGCTGAACTGTGATGTAGATTAATCACAGCAATACTGGAGAAACAGGATATTTAATCAGAACATGGGTCATCTATCATTCTCCCATCTAGTTCCCCTCGGGTAAGTGAATAGTAGATAGCTTATTAAATAGTGACTGGAGAGGTAGTCAGCAAGAGGGAGAACTAGAGAGGAAGCCAAAGCTCTCTTGAACTTTCAGGTCCTGGGTTGGTTTTGCTTCTTCTGGAGTACCTGAGATCTCAGTCATATTTGATTTGACTGTTGAGACTCCCATTTATCCTGAAGACACCCAGCTGTGGGATGCCCATGTTTTCCTGGGAGATACTGGGCACCTTCAGCTCCCTGGGAGATTAAAAGGGAAATGAGCTGTTCAAGTAGCCTTTGGCAATCTCCTCCTAGATTAGGCTCATCTGCTTGGGTGACATTCAGCTAGTGCAGTCAGTTTTGCACTTTTAAGGACTCACTAAAGTCCTGTTTATCTTCTCAAAATTTGTCAGATGAATAATCTGTGTTAGTTTACATGGCATACATTTTCCCCCATTACGATCCACAATCATGCATTTTTACTCTGTCAGTAACACAGAATTGCATGTGTTGCTGTTTTAGTTTAGCTGCATGTTCATTAATTGTACAGTTTAATTTTCTATTAAGATGCAAATGCTTCTTTTACAGTGAACTCATTTTAGATAAAAGTCAAGAGTCCTGGTATTTTATCCATCCATCGTGGATGGATGGATTTTTTTCCCCCAAGTGCCTGTTAATGCTATACAGGAAGTACAAAGTAGAAAAGGAAATGTAACCAAAGTGACTTTGAAATATGGCTGTGACCCTGAAAGAAGCATCCTGACGGGCCCTGCAAAATACTAATGTGATTTCTTTAAAAAATGTTGTACTCTAATTAAAAAAGGTTGACATCTGATACAAACCACATGGCCGGAAAATCAAGCCTTCCCTAATTTTCATAACAGTTTTGTTGTTTCTGCTACAGACAATCAGGCAGGAAACTCATAACCAGAGATGTTCTTTTCCACCCCTTTCCCACACTTTCCTAGTCTTTCTCATCTATGTCTGTGCTTCTGAATTCCAGTTTGCTCCAGCATTTAGTTAATATACTCTTGTAGGAAAATGTGAATGTGAACATGTTCTTCCTTAAAAAAACCCAGTGATGTATTTATGTTAGTGTGTGGCACAAGAGGTGAAACCATACATGCACAAATAGTGTTACATACAAAATAAGTGGAAAAGTGTATTTTTTTTCTCCAACTTTAGTTGATAGTCATCTTCAGGGTTACTCATGCTGATACCTCTTTAGATTAAAATAATCCACTGTCTCTTTTGCATTATTTAAAATGCATGTAAATTTATTGCCTTGCAAGTCTCATTCTAGGTAATCTTTAAGTTATGCAGATAGTTACTCAGGACCAGATCCTGTGAGGAGAACTCTGTGCTGGGATTAATCTCATTCTTTAGTGCTCTTAGGACACAATAAAGAGATCTTCATTGGAATGAAGCATCAGTGCTCTCTCAAAGCTGGTTGTGTGAGTAAGGGCATTATATATGCTGGTAGGTGTCAATGCTGTTGATAGAATAATGTAGACTGAAGGGGAGGTCATCTCGTCCCGCTCTCAGTGCTTGAGAACATCACTATGGCCCTGATTAACTCTTGGCATTCATCAACTTACTGAATTTGATCTGCTTAGTCCTTAGTTCTGATACCATTGCATTTCCACAGCTTAACTATTGACCTTGCAAGGTTATCTTAATTACAAATAATAAAAATACCCCTAATTCCTTAAGCTGTGCAAGTAATTATAATACAGCTTAGCTGAAGTTTTTCTTTATATATAGTATCTGAGCAACTCCAGCAATATACGATGCATTAAAGGTTGATATCCTATTCAGTAGCACACACACACAATGCATGACTTGATGTGTCAAAATTCTTTGTAAAGCGTGGTCTTTTGAGTGCTGAGACCTCCTTGTCTCCCTGTAACTTCAGTGGGACTTCTTGAAACTCTGTGTTTCAGGGAAACTGATGTTAACTTTTCAATTTAAGGCTGCTGGGCATTGTGCAAAAAGAGATCTGCTGACTTATTTCTATAATATTACAAGTGGAGCTGGTTCTGTTAAAGGTAATGAACACTTAATTTCAGTAAAAAGGGTATTGATTTGTTGAGTGCTCTGTATTCATTGCACTGCAGAATCATAGGTGCTTTCGGAAAAAATTGAACATGGTCATGTAAGTAAAGCTTATAATTCCTCTGTATGTGAAAGGGGCAAATTAAAGTGAGATTGGCAACTGTTATTCGGTATTTCCTAGCTTTCTGGGTGCTTGACTTTGCAACCTGAGTGATCTTCTAATGTAGTTTAAATGTGATCAGATACTGGCAGCATTACACAGCTCTGAAAAAGAGGCTACGGTTCAAGTTAACAAAGCTAAGTGGAGTCTGTGCTTTAATTCACAGAGGAAGTTTATATTACTTGGCTATGTGTAGGGAAACTTCATGTTGAGAGGAGAGGAGGAAACCTACCTCCTAAAAAAGTCCTAGCTTATGTTCTTGTAACACTTTCTATAAGAGGAAAACATTGGAAATGACCGACGCTTTTACATACTATCCCACTTTCTGTCCTTCTCCTTTTTCCCTCTGTTTACGAGAGCTGGAAGATGCAGTGAGATTGGACTCCGTACAAATACATTATTTTTTCCTGCTTTTGAAATCTTGCTCAGTTTTTCTACCCCAAAAGGAGGCAGCTATTTCTTAATATGATAGCTCTGGTAGGGAAAGGTATAAATTTTGGATTCCTGACATGAGTAATGGGACTTATCTGCTTTATCCAGAGCAGGAGTAAGTTCAAAATAATTAGGAAACATGATTAGATAGTGACCAAATCTTTCTTACTGATATCTATTCCTATTATTTTACTAAAATTAGTTTTATTCCATATGTTATATTACATAGTGCTGAATAATTATAAATAAATTTAAGTCCTTAATGATTAATGAATATTAAAATATTGAATATATTGGGCATAGTTTTTCAGCTGATTTACGATACCTAATATATTACTGGTTGTGCAGAATTTGTTCTAACAATAAACACATCTTGCTTGATAAGGAATGGACTCTGACAGATTTGAAAATGGAAAGTTATCAAAAGAAAGTTATGGTTAGGTTTTTCCTAAACATGTTCATGTTTAGGTGAAATTCAGCCATAAACTTCATATCATTGCAGCAGAACTGATAACACACTCCTACTTTTGCATTGGCCCTCTGTCTGTACATGACGGTGGTTTTCAAAATGTAATTGTGATACCGTCTAGATTCAGATTTTACCAGTACTGTTTGTATCAATTTGTTATAAGTTACTTGTAGCCCCTAGATTTGCAAGATTCATTCCCTTTTTGCGTGAGTAAGATTGGTGTAAAATGAAAATTACGTTCAAAAGTCATAGACTTTAATGAAGATAAACTGGTATCAAACATTGTTTGGTATCAGACTTTCAAACCAAAATGACTTTGCGAAGTATAGAAGCTTTCTTTTTTTAAAAATTCTTGTTGCCTAACAAGTTTTCCTGATTCCAATCTTGGGGAAAGGGCAGAGCAGAAGCAGTCTTGTGCCTTCTACTACTTTTCTAGGCTTTGTTATGAAAAGTTGTCTGGAAAAAAGCTGCTGGAGAATAGTTTTTTCACTAGCTATGCACCCAGGTGATTAACACTCTAAAAATAAGTGATATAGATTAGGTACACTATAGCCTTATGATATTTTGACACTTCTGTTTCCACCTGGAACCAAACAAAATAGTGCACACATGAATCTGGAAAGCTGCGTGGAGAAGAATAAACCCAGTCTCCTGACACCTTCCCGTTGGGTTAGTTTGGCTTCTTTCAGTGACATTCAGTGCTTTTCTCACTGACTTATTTTTAGCTAAATTGAAGTGGCTTGCTTTTTTCTTTGGGGTTTTGCAGTTTTCATTCCTTACATGTATGGAATATAACTCTGCTTGTGGGTGCACAGGTACTAGTAAGTGTTCATTTCCATTTTACTTAGTCTCAGATCCTTTACTGAAGCATGTTTGAAGAATTAGATTAGGATTTGGTGAGGAGATGTAACGGGGAGTTCTTCTCCCATGATTTACACATAATTTGTGTAAGAAGGATAATAAAGCTTAATGAAGAATTCAGTTAAGCCCTATATTATTGCCTGTTAGACATGATCTTCCTGTAAAATACTATTGATTTTTTTTTTAAATTGTTTTGTTTTGTTTTGCCCCTGAGAAGTGAATTACTCAGATTCGATGCATGCAACCCAGTGAAACTTCCTTAGTGAAAATGACATTAACTTTGATGGTCATGTTGGTATCATAAGAAGGAGGAAGCTAAGGCGGTTGCTACTCATGCAGTCCCTCTGTGGATAATGAGGCTGTTAATTTCCCAAGTCTGGATGAAAACAGCTTGTGTCGCTAGTAAGGGCCTTCTTTTGTTGGAGCTTAATGTAACTGTTAGCAAGGCAGAGGCTGCTCTATAGAGCTTCTCTTTTTGTCCTTTCCTCTTATTTGCAGTGCAATTTCTTTATAATCCCTCAATGTTCACAGAAGATCTGCATAAGTATCTGAAAAAAAATTCTGGTTTTATTTCCCGAAAATAAGTATTAACACAAATGTTAAGACATCTGTCTCCAGTCCTTCCTTCCCCAGCTCACATTTCCCATTCCCTTGTTCGTCCTTATCCCTCTTTCTTAACTGTATGTGAATTTTTCTAACCCACAGCATAAGGAAGATAGGTGTTAGTCTTGACTCTCTGTATCCCACCGGTCTTCCACTGACACGCATGACACAGAAGCACAGAGTTTTGTCTGTCGAAAAGCTTTCCCTCCAAGGCAGAGCTCAAGAAACAAGTGGGAAACCGTAAGATTTGGGATCCCACTGCTACTTGCTGCTCCTAGGCTGTATCACTCTACCCTTCAGTTGAGCATCCAAAAGTTCCTGGGGAATAAAACACCAAAAGAAGGAAGAAAACAAAATAACTTAAATGGATTTCTTTTTTTTTTTTTTAACTGAATGCTAAATTGTATCTGGTCAAACCAATAATCCCAACAGCTGCTAATGAGTTGACCCTTCTGAACCGGTGCTTTAAGTAGCGGGTAGGTAGTCCATTGATTTTTCCCATCAAGCATTTATAATGTATGAGCTATAGCAACTTCTAGGCAATTTTCAGTACACTGGGTAATTACAAAAAGCTGGTCATTTAAATTACCCTAAGATGCAGCATTTCCATGACTAATTCAGAACTCCTATGTCTTAGCTGTGTCTCAAATTCAATTTGAATTGATAATGAGTTGTTTTAATCCCTCTCTCTGATTTAGCAGTCAGACCAAAGGACAACATTTTGGGGGGGGTGGGGTAAGAAGGAGAAAGGGAGAAAGAAAAAAAATTGTTAGTAACTGACATTATTTTGGCAGTTAATGTGGGAATGAGCTTTTACTTGGGGGACCTCCTCTGGGGGAGGGCAATATAATTGAAGTCCTGTATAAGCTTCCAGCCTTCAAAATCTCCGACTTCCTAANAACCAATAATCCCAACAGCTGCTAATGAGTTGACCCTTCTGAACCGGTGCTTTAAGTAGCGGGTAGGTAGTCCATTGATTTTTCCCATCAAGCATTTATAATGTATGAGCTATAGCAACTTCTAGGCAATTTTCAGTACACTGGGTAATTACAAAAAGCTGGTCATTTAAATTACCCTAAGATGCAGCATTTCCATGACTAATTCAGAACTCCTATGTCTTAGCTGTGTCTCAAATTCAATTTGAATTGATAATGAGTTGTTTTAATCCCTCTCTCTGATTTAGCAGTCAGACCAAAGGACAACATTTTGGGGGGGGTGGGGTAAGAAGGAGAAAGGGAGAAAGAAAAAAAATTGTTAGTAACTGACATTATTTTGGCAGTTAATGTGGGAATGAGCTTTTACTTGGGGGACCTCCTCTGGGGGAGGGCAATATAATTGAAGTCCTGTATAAGCTTCCAGCCTTCAAAATCTCCGACTTCCTAAATGTGTGTCTCCCTTGCAAATGATGCAGAGGGAATCCTAAGGCATTTTGTTAAAAATCTATCAAATGCAAGGGATGAGGCATCCTTGCTGAGATAATTTACCCCAGAGAGAATCAGCTATCTTCTGGCAGTGTGACTTTTTCTCAAGAGAAATTTCTCACTTTTAATGTGGATTAGACTGTAGCCACTAACAAGTCTTATCAAATTTGGGAAGGCTATGAACCCTCTTTCCTCGTTGCCACATCAGAGAGTCTCTCTGTTTGACTTCTACTGATTAAGCTCTGTGTTTGCTTTAGCATATTCT